>WNWK01050250.1:0-12910 GCA_009830355.1 Cherax destructor | reverse complement strand
CCCTTAAACTCTTTTTTGGGAATAAGTCCCCTAAAAGAGCTGGGCCCCTGCCACGTCTACCCAGGTTTTGTGTTTCCCAATAACCCTTGAAAGCATCCCAATACCCTCCGGACCCAAAAAACGGGACATTAAAACCTTAACCCCCTGTGGTGCCCATCTCTCAGGAAAACCCCCCCCCCCATGTTGACAACCATCTTCTTTCTTGGTACTCACCCACCCTCGCTGGTTCCTCAGTACTAAAATTTAACAAATATCCTCTTGCCCCATTCAACGATAACCGTAAAATCTTAAAACACCCCAATTGTGTCCGAAAAGGGCCCTTTAAGAGCACATCTTCATTTGATGGTAGAACCCTCCCCAGAAAACAACACAAACAGTGTTCACTCGTCGCCGGTACGTTGCAGCCTCTTGGCTAAAAAGGGTTTCCCCCAACCCGCTAGGGGGGCGCCCACACGTCCGCTCACCACCAGGCTGGACGCGGAATATTTCCTGAGTTATAGTTGCTGGAAGATGTTTGCTTTTCACACAAGGTCAGATAATTGTTATTGGTCAAGGGTCTTGAAAATTTTCTAAATCTTAATTTTAAGTCCCTCTTTCTCTTTCATTCTTGATGTCGGTGGTCAGGTAACTTGTTTTTTCGGCGGGTGATGGAGCCCTTTGATGGGTGTGGGTGATGGTTAGTTAGTCCATTTTCTGTTTTTTTTGGGGCTGCAATCCTGTAGCACTTGTTTGGTGGCCCCAAAGCCCTTTAATTTTCCCGGGGTTAACGTATCTTTGGGACTTTAAGTTCATCCATTTCCTGTTAACATGCTGATAGATTTGCTTTCTGATGGTTCTTTTCTTTTTATTTTTTCAAAACCTCCAATTAGAAAGGAATTATCTTGGTTTATTAGGAAATAGCCATTTTGTTGTTGACAGGCGATGTTGTGGTGTGGCGCTGGGTGGTGGTGAGGGTTGTGTCCTGGCTGGCAGGAGAAGTTTTCCTAGTATTGCTTCTCTCACCTTTTTGGTTACTGGACCTTCTTTTGCTGCCTTTCCGGGCCATTTACAGTTGAGTCAGATTAAATGTAGATACTGGGTAGTGTGCAGATGTTGATATTTTCTTTTGCCTGGCAGCGGGGTAGATGGTGGTAACACAAGTCTTCAGTAGGTTGTATAGTGTATTTTGGGTGATTTTTGCAGTTGAGTTATATTATTCTGCGTCTGCGTATCTTAGTGTTATGTGGGTCCTTGCTAGGCCATCACAGCGTTGCTAGGAACTTCTGAAGGAAGGAAAATACAGGAGCAACAAACTTCTGCTGCCGCTGCTGCTCCTAGCGCTAATCTGTCCATGACAATCCTGTTAATGAGTTAATGGACCGCGCATGTTACGACCCGCATGACAACCACTAGTGACATTACGTACCTCGATCAAGTCTTGTGGCATATTCCGCTGCGCTACGTATGAGCCACTCCTACAATGTATCCAGACATCTCTCAAATGTACTCTGCGCACTAAATAGCCTAAAATTCTGGTAAAATCCATGACCTCATGGTTCAACATCCCTGCCGTCGTCGCGCAACACAATTCCAGTCACCACCACGACTGTGACCGCAGGCAGTGACTGAAACTGATGGACTAGTGTATCACGAAGAAACGCGTTTTCGCCCGCATTGTTATCGAGCGGTCCGACACCAAAACCCTACGGTTCACAGTTCCCCACAAATTCAAATTCAAATTCAAATCCTTTATTTCATGTAATACAAGGTGGGGGTCTTATAGTTATACATTAAAGTTGATATTACAAGATGGATAATATGCCTAGGTATGCCTAGGCTTTTCAGCAGTCTTATGATAGGTCTTACTCAATAGCTATACAATGGATATACAGATTGTAAGGTTAGGTTTACAAAATTTAGGTACTGGAATTTAAACATTGAGAATTTAACAATTAGTATAAAGTTAGCAATTAGTTATATATTAATGGAAAGGTGATATATTGGCATAATATAGATTCTATATTGGAGTATCTTAGGCAAACTTATGACTAGCTTAAGTATTATGGAGCAATAGTTGTATTAGAATTTTGGTTAGAACTGTGCAAATTAAGGGAATCACAGATATCAATAAGTGTATTTTGCTGTGGTTAGTAATGTCAAATTAAGGAGAATCACAGATATCAATAAATTGTATTTTGCTGTGGATATGTCAAGATAAAGTAGTTTTCGTATGGTTAACTACCGGTTGGGTGCGTGAGTGAGATAAGATGTTTTTTAACGGTGCTTTTGAAAATGGAGGTTGTGTCTGCAGTTCTAGAGTTTTCAGGCAGGGAGTTCCTGCCTGATGACACCAGAAAAGACTGGTTTCACGGATTAACACTGCCACTCCACCTTTCAACTGTAATGAATTCACACCATACACCACATATACACGCAAGTCATCCACAACACGAAATTTTCGTTCTTGAACGAATGCTACTTCGACATCGTGCTGTCACAAAAACTGTTCAAATTCACAACTTTTATACGCATCATTCAACCCATTCACATTAATAATCACACACTGGAATTGAAAATAGGAAGTTTCCCTCTTGATACTCCATGGGGCTGAAAACCTGCCCGACCTCAGAAAACTCAGTATCGCTCTGCTCCACTACACGCCCTTGCTGTTGTGGTAGGGCAATCGCAGGCAAGTGCCCCCGCCCACGTTTGTTTTCCTGTGCATTGGTCCGGGGTAATATATTCACCATCTGAAATATCCATTGCACGCTTACGGGAACTTGCATCGACCACCACTTGCAGTCAGCCCCACAGGATGCACCTCCACATCTACTACTAGTCATCACCGCTTCTGGGGTGGCTATACCTCTTTACAATTATCCTCGTTTCCTACCCCACTGGTGATAAGGCTGCCTACACACTCATCAGGTACTTGGAAGATCTCCGAGAAGATCTCCATGATATGTTCCATGCCACTCTCGACACCCTGGCATCATCTGATCTCTGCAGTGCCGTCTCACAACACGCCAGAAACCCCAACAGGGGAGGCTGTAAACTCCACGTCTTAGGGGACGGGACAGTGCATCTGCATAACATTATCAGCTACTTTAATATGATGAATACTTATAGCAAAGGTTGAATCCTAATGGACCATATTTTAATTCTAATGTTATGAGGAGTGGTCCCGAGATAGACCTCAAAATGTTCCAAGACTAAGACCAAAGCTAGTGCCTCTTTTTCAACGGTAGCATAAGTTAATTGATGGGATTTCAATTTAGCAGAAAAATAACAGACTGGGTGTAAAAGGTCAGAAGAGGACGAAGGTTGTAGAAGAACATCGCCCACAGCATAATTGCTGTCATCGACTTGTAAAGTAAAGGAGCTTCGAACACAGGGCTCTGTAGGACTGGAGAGGAACCAAGTAGACACTCTGACGTCCATGCAAAGGGAACTTTAGGAACTTAAAGTTCAAAAGGGGGCACACAACTTGTGAAAATTAGGGCAAAACCGGTGGTAGTAACCATCCCTAGGAACTTTTGGGACGCCCTTCTTGTCTTTCGGAATGGGAAAATCCATAATAGCCAGAATTTAGCATTGACTGGGGCAACAGTTCCTTGCCCTATATTAAATCCCAAGTATTTTATTGGTCTTGTCCGAACTCACATTTAGTTAGATTGACAGTAAAATGGTGCTTGTCTAGTTTTTTCAAAATGGCCTCCAGCCGTATCTTTGTTGGTGCCAGTCTCACTAAATACTACAGATCATCAAGGTGGCTTGACTCCTTCCAAGTCGTACGTCAACCTGTTCATAAGCCTCTGGAAGATAGAAGCCACGTTGCAGGTCGAATGGCATCACCGGTAGTTTATCAGGCCTCCAGGCACTGTAAAGAAGAAATTTCCGGAGCTCGTGGTGATAAAGGCACCTGATAATAACCACACAGGAGGTCCAAACGACTGACGTATTTAGCACTGGAGAGACTGTCAATCAGGTCATCAACCCTAGGAAGAGGAAATCCATCAGGCACCATTATGGAATTTACTCTACGATAGTCAATACACATTCTATAGGAACCGTCCGACTTGGGTACAAGGACGCACGGAGAAGCCCAAGGGCTCTTGCTATGTTCAATCAAACCATGGTCCAGTAGGAAATGTATCTCATCCCTAAGAGCCTTATTCTTTACAGGTCTGACCCGATAAGGTGCTTGTTTGATCAGGGGCAGCTCCTTGCACATCCACATCGTGCATCCCCATGGTGCATTATCGGGGGATATCTCCAAAGAGACTTCTATAATTGTAGATCAAGTCTCGGACTTCACTTGCTCTTTCCTTTTCCAAGTAGCTGAGAAAATTATCCAGGGTCCCTAATATTTCCAGTTCTTCAATCTTATCTCTACTCCGCGGAACAGTCTTCCTTACTGGGGTCGTCGTCTTGAGGCCCACGGCAGCTATAGGGACGACAACTTCATGGTATTTCTTCAGCTGATTTATATGGTAAGTATGAGTAGACCTCTTCCTTCCTGGCATTCTCACCACATAATTTACTTAGTTTCTTCAAAACTTCCATAGGACCCTCATACTTAGGTTGCAAGGTATGCCCCGACACCAGCTTTAGGGCGCTGTCTCCCACATTCAAAGAACGTTCAACAGCGAACTTGTCATAACGTTGTTTCATTTGTTTTTGAGCTCGTCTCAGGTTATCGGCAGCCAACTGCCGAGTAAATGACAAGTGTTGCTGCATTGCTGAGGGAGACGGACATAAAGGAGGTTCCGTTCTTCAGACCATACGTCATTTAACATTGCTAAGGCCCTCTGACTGCATGACCATAAATGAGCTCAAAGGGCTATATCCTAGGCTTTCCTGTTCACTCTCGTAGGGCAAGGAGGAGGAATGGAATGCCTTCATCCCAGTCCTTGGAGAACTGCTCACAATAGGCCCTCATCATGATCTTGAGCGTTTGGTGAAACCTCTCCAAGGCACCTTGGGTTTGCGGTCTATAAGCTGTTGAAACGATGGGCTTAACTCCGACCCTGGACAAAGCCTCACGAAAAATCTTTGATGCAAAATTCGTTCCTTGGTCGGATTGGATCTCCTTAGGTAATCTGAACTGTGCAAAGAACCGAAATAAGACTCTTACAATTGCCTTAGCACTAATCTTGCATAGGAGCACGGCCTCTGGATACCGGATTGTCGTATCCATAATAGTATGGAGATATTGGTAGCCGAGCCTGGTTTTTGGAAGAGGTCATACACAGTCTATTATGAGTCGAGAGAAGGGTTCACCTTCTATGGCAATGAGTACAAGTGGTACGGGTGGAGGTTTTAGTGTGGGTTTCCCAATGGTCTGGCAAATAGAACAGTTCCTCAAGTACTCAGTCACAGTACTTTTCATCTAGAATGGGCCACCTCCAAAACCAACTCTCGAAATTTAACAGGTAAAAGCACTAATTGTTTGACCTTGGGGCGTTGATTACCTGAAGAGATAGCAGGAGGAGATTTCTTCATCAGAATACTGTCAGCAAAATAAAAACATTCTTCCATCCCAGTAGCTTCTGTCTCTGTAAGAGCTTGCTCTCTTGCCTGTTTTGAAGTTGGGTCTTTTAGCTGTAACTGCACTAGGTTGTGTCGATTAAAGTCGCCACTCCGTAGAGGGGTAAAGTCTACCACCTGGGACTCTGGGACCTTATCTTCGACTCCTGGTTGATCATTGGCACTAAACAGCACTTCCAGACCCCAATCTGAGGACACTTCATCAGTAGTAAGAAGTGATTCCGGAATTTTAGCCATAGCCCTTGTTATAGCTGTGAGAGGGAATAGACGAGGACCTTCCTTACATCCTTCAGTGGCATAAGCCTCTCCTGAGAAATTCTCTAAAATGTAAGGTTCTCGGCATATTCCTCCCTTTCCTAGATCATTACCCACAAGTAGGTCAACCAACTTTATGGGAAAATCAGTTTCAGAAATGCCCACAACAGCTTCACCCTGATATGAATCCAAATTCACATACACTTTATGAAGGGGGACTCTTGTGATGGCGCCACCATAACCTTCTAGCAGAACATCCAGGTTAGTATAGGTTTTATCATTTAAGGGAAGCACTCCTTTTCTCAATAGGGTCAGGTAGCTGCCCGTATCTCGATAGGATACTATGTCCACCAGTTGATCCTCTGTAATTCCAGCCTTACCCTTGGAAAAGTAAGGAAACATGGCCTCCATTACTTTATTAGAGAACCTCTCCTAGGGAATTAGGCACTTTGACTTAGAGGACTGGTCAGCTAAGGCTTGCTCTTTCTGTGGATTCTCCTGTTCCTTCAGCTTAGAAGATGTCATTAGTGCTGGTAAGGTTTCCGAACCTGAACACCTACGATCACGGTTCAACTGGAAACAAGAGCATCTCAAATAGCCGGGTTTCTGGCAATAAGAGCAAGTAGGCCCTCTTCTAGGAGTATCTACTTCATAATATGATGGTCTTCCTTTACCTGTGACAGCACGAGTGTAGACTTTCTCTGAGCGAGGAGGCGATGTCTGTTGATCCGTTTTTCTAGTCTTCTCTCGAGACGCTTTTTCCTTTGTCAATTGAGACGTTATCTCAAAATGATCTGCTAAGGAAGCAGAGGCCAACAAGTCTGCTGTCTGATGTTCAATTACAAAGGTACGTACGTCCCCAGTCAGTGTGCTGTGAAATTCTTCTTGCAGGATTAACTGTATCAGGCGCTCCATGGAATCACATCCCGAGGACCTTAACCATCGTTCTAGAGCCACTTTCTTTTGTCGGGCGAATTCTACCCAGGTCTGACCAGGTAGTCGTCGTAGAGAGCGGAAGGTACGCTGATAACTTATGGGAACCAAGTCATACTCCTTTAAAATTATCTCCTTCACTGCTTCGTAATCGACATACTTGTCGTAAGGAAGGGCTGCTGTACAGGATTGTGCCTTACCAGTAAGGGTGGTGTGAAGTAAGGTTGCCCAATGTTCTCGTGGCCATTGCATATATTTTGCCTGATTCTCAAACGTGTCGAAGTAAGTGTCTAAGTCCTTCTCACAGAATCTAGGCACTAATAAGGCAGCCTTGTGCAGGTCAAAATACAAGGTTGGAGGGGCAGACGATTTACTACTTTCCTCCTCTTTTTGTCTCTCGAATCGGATGTTTTCCTTTTCAAACTCTTCTTTATACAGCTGACGCTGGGCTTCCAGTTGCGCTGTCTGCAACTTTGAGATGTTCCATACGTTGAAAGTGTTAGAGAGAGAGAGAGAGAGAGAGAGAGAGAGAGAGAGAAAGACAAAGGTTCAGGAGGAGGATGGAGTCCCTCTAGATGAAGCTTGGGACGAATTCCAACTCCTGTCGTCCGCACATGACCAGGGCTTCCTAATGGGCTCTCATTACCTGACTCAAGTGGCATGTTGTCCAGATGCATAGCCTCTGCTCCCAAAGTGAGGCCTAATGAAGTTGCTAAGTCTGCTACTCCTAGAGACCAAGACTCCACTGGAGGTGTCTCTACATGAGAGTCCAATATCTGGGCAGTGTCTGAAGGTGGTGGAAACAATGTTTTGAATCATAGAACGGACAGTACTGGCCGTATAACGATTATTGTAAGGAACGCCCAAATATTTAGCAACTTGCCAGCATTGTTGTTGTGGTAAAGTCTCCAACATATCCAGAGTTTAGTCCTTCACCAACTGTGGTATGTCACAATCCATTACAAAGAAGTTCAATCTCCCGGACAGGCCCCCACTTGTTACGGTTCGAACCTTAGTCTAGGGTCAGGTTGCACTCCATAACAAAATCACTTTGGAGGAAATTTAGCATCTTATAGATCAGGCACAAATAAGAGTTCAACAATCCTTTTCCATTTTTTATTAAAAGCTTTAATACTTAATTAAGGTATTGGACAAGATCACTTAAATATCTGGCAGTCTGATCTTTTCTATCACATAAAAATACTAAGTTGTGTATATACAATAGTACGAATTTTATCAACCGTAAATTAATCACTTTTAATGATCAATGTCTATATGGACACTTCACTTAAGAATAAACAGAGGAGATAAACATTTTCTCTATCCTGACACACGCCTTGAAAGAGAGAGTGAGTGAGTGAGTGAGTATGTATGTATGTATGTATGTATGTATGTATGTATGTATGTATGTATGTATGTATGTATGTATGTATGTATATATGTATATATGTATATATGTATATATATATATATATATATATATTATATATATCCAGTAGGAACACCATCTCAGAATAACACTTGGAAGATATCTGGTTCTGAATTCCACACACAATTCACACCAAGACAGTTCAAAAGTTTCTTGATCAAAACCTCTCTAAAACACAAGAGAGAGCAGTACCGGAGTACAGTGGGACAGCTAAGACAACGTCCACAGAGTCAGTAGTGAGAGGAAACTGAACATACACTGTAGTCCCACCTTGACATCAACTCGTCAAAGAGGAGAGGGTAGAGTGGTCTAAACCAGCCACCGAGAACATACATTGTTATCCACCTAAACAAGTTGTTACATACCTACCTAACATTACAACAAATATATACATCATACCTGGGTATAATAATAATAATATCTACATATTCATAAACCAGATAATATTATAAACTAGTGGAATTTTTAATTAGCTTTATTAAAGAAACCCTGAGTATAATATTAAGTGGTCAATTCCATATAAATCTATATAACTCAAAAGCAAATGACCTTGGGCATAACACCTACGTATGGACCTTCGTTCCACCGACCCGCCCTTGTATAATGCACAGTCCCATACTTTGCGAAAGCACTCTTGATCACATAATCATCTGCCTCGAATGGTATGTTGCGTAGTGTAAGCCAAGTGAACGTATGTGACACATCATGTAGACACACGGCCACGGTTGGCATCACCTGGTATTGTACTTCCTGGTGCCTGGCTACCACTTCCTCATAGGTAACAGATGATGTGAACTTGACAAATAGACGCGAGGCTCCATTTAAGGATACGCCAAACAAGTCCTCATCAATAATCTCATAGGTCTCGTGAAGGATACGGGGCAAGAGAATCTCTGCTGCGTGTCCTAAAATGGTGCCTTGTAAGAGTTCAACGCAGACTGTTGATTCTACACAGGTACCCAGCTGCCATTGTTGAGTTCAAAGTTTCTCCACCAGAGGACTACCAACAGAGTAATCATCTGCACGCCACCAAAACTGAGTCTTAGTGAAAAAAGTTAGTGAATTTGTAAGGCAGAAACACCTCTTTGTAAAAACCATGTTGAGATCCATTAATCAATTTATCCCTTTCAAGATGGCTATGAATTTGCCTTGGAAATTATTAATTCCATAAATTTTCCCACTATGGAGATGAGGCTTATTGGTATATAGTTCGAAGCTAATTACCTGTCTCCTGGTTTGTAATTCTTCCGACACTCCTACAAACCACTTGGTAAACACATCTCATGTCATTTTTATACTGTGGGTGTATGAATCATGTTTATATGTTACTTAGCGTGTTAGTTATATAATTTTGAAAAAAAAATATCATAGATGGATTAATGGAAATGTCTATATTAATGTAATATACGACATTCAATGCGCCCAACAGATTATTATATGGCGTCAAGAGTAGAGAGACTGAGATTTTAATGTTTTCCTGCACACCAGCACAGTAAGTATATTTAGGTACAGGTACACAAGTATAATTATCAGATTACATATAAAATATGCAATAACCTTAAAACGCTTAAAATTTTGGAAAGTTTCCGGACATAATAGATGTGCTCACTGAGAATGTAAATAAACCAGGTGGGGTTTGGTCATAATTTGAAATCGCCATATTAGCGGACTGCCGTAAGGCGAAATGCTGTAAAGCGGGGCCCTACTGTATTTCAACTACCCAATAAAGTGATCGCAAGTCGGAAATTGGCCAAGTTTACATAAAATAAAATGTCATTTCATTAAGAACACACGTTAACACAAATACCACATTCTCAAGAACGAAGTCAACTCACCAGGTGGCAGGAGTCTAGTCTGCAAAAACTAAGAACCTTGAGTGTCAGGCTAGAAGATCCCCATCCTAAACGGTGGTTCTCTAGCTCTCTGCAATTCTCACACCTTTGTCTCTGCCTCCTTCCAGCGAAGGAGCTGCTGGAAACGTGTCTGAAAATATCACTTTGTTAAATTAAAGAATCTAGAACAGTTTTGTTCAAGATTCTTTAATTGTTTAATGGTTTAATTTTTTTAATAAAAATTATATAGATATGGAACTGCAGAGCGTTAAGTGTTTTAACTGCTACTCTTCTTGCTGCTATTGCTGCTGCTGTGGTTTACACAACTGTTCTTGTTGGTGCTGTTGGATGTTCTCTCAAATAAATAATATTCCCACACCAGTTATCTTTAAATCCCATTCTAGATCAGATGCATCTGACCTCTTTAAAATTCCATCACCAGTGTAGTGGCCAACATGACCCCCATTGACCAGACTGTGGATACCATACAAAACACTAAATTAACTTAACATATGGTTAACTAGCTAAAACTGAGCATTCTAAAATATTCATAGAAAAATGGCAAATGGTTCAGATTTGGAGACCCATACCCCCTGAGCCTCTTTAAGGGGGGCTCCTTGTCGCTGTAAAGAGGCTATCGGTCTGAGGAATTGGACCTCCTGGTCTTCTTCCTCAGACCGAACCTAATTACCCCCCAATCCCCCTCCCCTTTCCCATCTTCACCATCCTCCCTTTTCCCTTTCCTCCTCATCATCCCTCCCTTATTTCCTTCCCATTTTTACCCTGGGAGCTTCTCTCCACAGGCATTCTAGTTCCTAGGTAGGGGGAAGGGTACTGTGGTCAAATCCCATTCTGTTGAGGTTCTTGGCAGTGGTGTAGTTTGCCATGGAATCTGAATCGCCTGGGGATGTCCCGATCCTTCTCCAGTCTCCCGGAAGGTGGCCTTGGGTATCTTTCGGGCGACGGGTGTATCTCTGGAGGCCACCTTTCAGATTCCGAGGGTGGTGGCCGAAGGCGGTATGCTTTGTATCGGATATCCGGCCGCCCTCTCTTTTGTCCACTGAGGTGGCTCGGTGGATGTGAGGTTGCTATCCCGGATTGCTGGTTTACTGGCATGAAGGGTAGGGTATGGCACAGGTTCCATGCAGCATCTGCACTACTTGCGGTGTTGAGGTCCTCTTGGGCACGGAGGGGGATTTACGCCCCTTTCATTCCCCCTAGGAACTATTCTTTCATGTTCCCCCCTTTTTTTATTCTTTTTTTTCTTTTTATTTTCTTTTTTTTTTTTCTTAAAAACAAAAAGAAAGAAGTAACCTAACCATGGATGCCCTAATCCGTGAACCTACCCCTGGGCCCCTTCTTCATACTGCACCTAGTTCTGACCCTACCTCGTTAATGGACAAATCTTCGGACAACTCTAATATCCCTGTACCTCTTGCTGGTGCCGGTTCGTCACCTGCTTCAGGTACTGGGGTTCCAACCAGCCCTTTTGACATATCTGACCTTCGCTCTTCTCTGACCTTGATTCCAGCTTCTCCCTCGACGGTGCAGCAATTTTCGGATTGCTCGCCCATCACCCATTGGACCACCCCCGGTCCCACATCGAAACGACCAAGACCCTTACATGACGATTCGACACTTCCTTCTCGTTCATCTCAGAAACGACTAGCACGTCGTGCACTCCCCTTAAACACTTTGTTTCACACTACTCAATAGACAAAGTTTTTTACTCTGCGACCGACTTCTCTTAATGCCTATCTTTCAGATCATAGTATTGGTAAGGCTCTGCTACGCCATGTTGGTAAAGATATCTCATTTCACGCTCTCAAGAGCGGCACTCGCATCATCACAGTCCAGAATGCTGGCCAAGCTCGCGATCTTTCTCTTCTTACGACCATTGATACTGTTCCTATCACTATTGACAAACATCATACTCTCAATTCTTGTAGTGGTTCTGTCATTTTACCCAACTCCATTGTCCAACGGAATTTCCAGACATGTGGTGATGACATTTTAGAGCAGCTTGAGCTCCAAGAACTCCCTATCCTTAAAGTTGACACTTATGTCCTCCCAGCCAATAAGCAAAGACGTTATCCTTGCAATATAGCTCGTTTAACATTTGACTGCCGTGAACTACCACCTTCGGTCTACATTGCAGGTCAACGTTTACCAGTTCGAAAGGTGACCCCTACACCGCAGCAGTGTAGAAACTGCTGGCGTTTTGGTCATCCAGCAAAATATTGCAGGTCCATGGCCGAATGCCCAGTCTGTGGTGCCGACGACCATGCCAGTCCTTCTTGTACTCTACCTCCCTCTTGCCTTAACTGTCATGAGGCACATCCATCGTACTCTCGCCGTTGTCAGGTTTACCTGAATGAGCGGGAAATTCGTTGTCTCAAAGAAGGGAAAGGCTTTTCGTATGCTATGGCTGTCTCTCATCTACGCCTTCAAGGGAGACTTCCCTGTATTTCCTATTCTCGCATTGCTAAACGTCGCCCCGCTTCTGGGGTCCCAACTTCCACGGCTTCCTCTGTGATCGCCTCATCCTCAGTCACCCCTGTCTCGAATCCTTTTGATGTTCCTGTCTCAGAGATCCCTACCTCGGCTTCCCATACTGTCCACACTCCTTCCTCTACTCACTCGCACAGTTCTGAGTCTACAAGCCCTCGTTCTTCACCTAAACCTCAGCGCCCCCCTTCTCATAAGCCCGGCAAAAAATCCCTATTGCCAGGTTCTTCACCTCCGACTAGTTCTGTAATGTGTGTGGAGGTTCATCCTCCTCCTCATACACTACCTTCATCCCCTGTCCCCTCCCAAGCCCCTTCGACAGTTTCTTCTTCTATCTCTACTCCCCGATTGTTGCTCACTCTAACCTCCTCGAGTTCTATGATAAAGTAACAGAGGTAAGGCAAAAGAGAGAGGGGTGGGTTGA
>WNWK01050249.1:0-12910 GCA_009830355.1 Cherax destructor | reverse complement strand
CTTGCCCTGGCATTTTAACGCCTTACGAAATGGCTTACAAAAAGAATTCTGTTCCATTTCCCCCATGGAGATAAGAGGAAAAAGAACAAGAACTATAAGAAAATAAAAAAAAACCCAGGGGGTGTGTATATATATATATGCTTGTACATGAATGGTGTGACCTAAGTGTAAGTAATAAAAGACATACCTGAAATTGCATGTTTATGAGACAGAAAAACACCAGCAATCCTACCATCATGTAAAACAATTTCAGGCTTTCGTTTTCCTCACTTGGGGACGGAGTACCCCCCCGGGCGGGTTTCTGTTCCAACCTACTACCTAGGGTTTTTATATATATATATATATATATATATATATATATATATATATATATATATTAATTTGGAATAAGTAAAACTTCAATTTTTTGGTTAAATAGCAATGCCTTTTGTTGAATAAGGCAAGCAAAAATTTATATACCAATTATTTTAAAACATTCTGAACTTAACAAAAAAAATATTTCATTTTTTTTAAAATTGTAAACTTATCTAAAATATATTTAGTAGGATTAGGCTAAATTAAATTGGTTGTTATAATAAGGTTAGGTAAGTTTTCAAGGTTTTTTGGTCAAAAAATTTTTAATTGACTAGTTTTCCTATTCGGGGCGAATTTTAAAAAAAACACACACACAAAAAATATATATATATATATATATATATATATATATATATATATATATATATATATATATATATATATATATATATATATATATTTTGTGTGTGTGTGTGTGTTACTATCTTATAGTGGTTGCGGGGCGGTCCGGTCCCACCCCCCTCTTCCCTGTGGCGCGCGTGCGTTAATAGGGTTGTTTTTCCTAATTGTGGTTTTAAGGGTCGATTCATAGCTCCTGACCCGGTGCTACTAGGCCCTCTTTCCCCGCTCCACGACTTTTTCATACCCCCCTTTTTAAAATTATGTATATGTATAAATCCTGCCCCACTACATCCCCCCAGACTGTTCAACTTCCTGCAACTCTATGACTGAAAAGTACTTCCTAACCCTGTGACTCAGATGAGTTTTAATTTCCAGCTGTTCCCCTCTCTGAAACTTTCTGTCCCTATCCACCTTTTCAATTCCTCTCATTACTTTATATGTTGCTATTATCCCCCGGCATTCCTCCTGTCCCCCGGGGCTGTCAGGTTAAGTTCCTTAACCTCTCCCTCGTAAAAAAAAACCCCTCAGCTCCAGGACTAGTCTTGTTGCAAACTTTGCACTTTTCTCTTAATGTCTTGACATGTTTGATCAGGGGGGGGTTCCATACTGGTGCTGCATACCCAATAGGGGCCTGACGTACAGGTTTTACAGTGTCATGAATGCCCCCTTTCAGGTTTGCAAGGCACCAGTATGCTGCAGGAGTTTTTGGGGTTGATGTGCGTCTCAGGAAATATGCTCGGTATGATGCTCACCCTAAGACCCTTTTACCTGAGTGAGTTTTGCAGCCTCTGACCACTTAGGTTGCCCCCGCCTGCAGTCCCTTTTTGCCTTTCCCCAAGCTTCATAACTTTGCACTTGCTAGGTTAAACCCCTTTTAGGACCCCCCCGTCAGACAAGGTTGGGGCCTGCCCGGGGCCCCCCTTTGTAAGCTTTCTGGTCCTCGTCAGTTTGAATTCTCATTAGTTTCACATCTTTTAAAAAGGGGGGCCCCCCTTTTGGTTTTTATCCCTTCCACCCATGTCATTAACATATACAGGAAAAAAACCGGACCCAGGGTTGATCGGGGGAACTGTTCGACACATGCACCCACTCCACCTTGTTTAGTACCGACACATGTTTTTCCCTTTTTTCTGTCAGGTTTCCCCCTGATGTATTGCAGATTTTCCCCCTTCATTTCCCCCTGCTCCTTAGCATTTCAACAGTCTGTGTGGGTAATGTGTCAAAAGCCTTCACAATCCAAAAATGCAGTCTACCCATCCCTCTCTCCTGTTTTACTTCGTTCCTTTTTCCAATAGGTTTGTGATGCAGGTTTCCCCTTCACTGACTGAAGCCATGCTGGTTGTCATTTTTTGTCCATTCATTTCTAGGTGTTCTACCTTTTCTTTTCCCGGGGATAATCTTCTCCATTTTTTACATACATGTCAGCGACACTGGTCTGTAATATAGTGAAGTCCGTCTGCCCCTTTTTAGATCCTGCCCCAAAATTTTTTTCATTCTCCAGATTGTTCCACTTCCTAAAAAACTCTAAGGCTGAAGAAATACTCCCTAATTTTCCCTGACTCATCTGTTTTTTTCAATTTCCAGTTGTCTCTTGTTCCTGTATCCCATCTCTGTTCACCTTTTAACCCCTCTCAGTATTTTATGTCATTATCATGTTTTCCCTATCCCCCTGTCCTTCTGTGTCATTAGATTGAGCCCCTTTCCTTTCCCCCTCATAGGACATATCCCCCAGTCTTGTTCAAATTTTGGGGACTTTCTCTAATTTCTTTAGGGGTTGTCCAGGTGATCTCGGTAGGTACTGGGGCAGCGGGGGGCCACTCTTCTACCCGAAGTCCCCCAGCGACTTGCATTATTAGCACAAGGGAGTAAAAAATAATGAAAATATAGCACACTGGTGACACAGCAACAAGTTGAAAAAACCCACCCCAGGAGCAGCCAACCAGCTAATGTTGTGGTAGTAAACATGGAAGACACAGCTAATGTTGTGGTGGTAAAACATGGCAGAAAAACCCCCCTGTTGTGGAAAAAATGGAAAAACAACTAATGTTGTGGTGGTAAACATGACAGACACAGCTAATGTTGGGGTGGTAAAAGGGGGAAAACACAACTAATGTTGTGGTGGTAAAACATGGAAGACACAGCTAATTTTTGGGGAAAAATGGCAGACACAGCTAATGTTGTGGTGGTAAACATGACAGACACAGCTAATGTTGTGGTGGTAAAATGAAAAGGGCAAGTTTTAAAGTTTTGGGGTTTCATGACAGACACAGCTAATGTTTGGGGGTAAACAGGGAAAAACACAGCTAATGTTGTGGTGGTAAACATGGAAGAAAGTTTAAAGTTTTGGTGGTAAACATGGCAGACAAAACCCCAATTTTTGGGTGGGAAACATGGAAGAAAAGAAAGTTGGGGTAAAAAATGACAAAAGCTAATGTTGTGGTGGTAAACATGACAGACACAGCTAATGTTGTGGTGGAAAAAAATGGAAGACACAGCTAATGTTTTTGGTGGTAAAATAAAAACAATGTTTTGGGGGTAACATGGCAGACAAAAACTAATGTTGTGGTGGAAACATGGAGAAAAGCTAATGTTGTGGGGGAAAAGGAAAACACACCCCCTTTTTGGTGGTAAAAGGAACACAACAATGTTTTGGTGGAAACATGACACAAACAATGCTGTGGGGTAAACATGACACACAACAAGTTGTGGGGTAAAAATACACACAACTAATGTTGTGGTGAAAAAAATAAAAAAAAAATGTTGTGGGGTAAACATGAAAAAACTAATGTTGTGGGGGAAACATGAAAAAACTAATGTTGGGTTAAACATGACACACAACTAATGTTGTGGGGAAAAAAAAAGGTAAAACATGACTCAACTAATGTTGTGGAGGTAAACATGACACACAACTAATGTTTTGGAATAAACAGGGGCAGCCACAGCTCAGAGTGTACACACGGGGCATTCCAGTATGATGCAGACGTTCATTTTTCTGAGCAACGTCGGCAAAAACCCCCTAGTAATATTAATACACTATACAAAAAAGAAATACACACATCTTACCTCACGCAACGTCAACACAACACTACAGCTGATGTTTGTTTGGGGGGGTGCCATGGGTGCCGAGAGTCCACCGAGACCCCTTCCCTGTCGCTGAAGAAGGGGGGGGGGTCTTCAGTGACTTGTTCAGTCATTTAATTGGGCAAAAAATTTGCATTTGGCCTCTGAGGCTTCGTGATGTCTGCCCACTGACAAAAATGCATAGTTAATCCTATGAAAAACAAACAATTTGAAATCAATAACATGTTTTTTAAATTTGAATAATCCAACAGTCTGGCCACCAAAGGGGAAAATTTTTAGTCACAGTATTCCCCTTTTGAGACTATCTTATCTATTTATTTAGATATTATTCTTCCATAAAGTGACAGCGGCAGCGGCATCCAAGGTTAGCTAACCCAACACCCCCAGCTTATCAATGCTGGAAATAAATGGGGGGTTTTAAAAACCGACACAATGGAAAAAAAAAAAACATAAGCAGTATAATGTGATCCTTTTTTTTACAACGTTTCCCCACGCAGTGGGTTTATCGAGTCCAATACCTCATTCCGAGTATCCACCTCCACATCCACCACCATCAAGGACATTATCAGTAACAGACAGGACAAGCTCAATCCACTGCAGGGTATACACAATCCCTTGTAATGACTGCAGCAAATTATACGTTGGCCAAACCATACCACGGGGGGGGTTCGAACCCGCGGTCACAGAGTCTCAAAACTCCAGACCGTCGCGTAAGCCACTGGGCCAGCTAGCTTCACTAAGATTCATCCAACTAGGTATATTTCTACACCATAGGAAGGTTAGCATAGGCACCACTGTGTCCACAAATGCAAGTTTTTACAGACGAATCTCCCGCTAGCATGGCCGTGACGAACTCTAGCTCAAGTCCTCAAAGCCGTCAACATGACTCACGAAATCGTAATGACACGATTGCAAACAAACCATACCACGGTGGGTTCGAAACCCGCGGTCAAAGAGTCTCAAACTCCAGACTGTCGCGTGCCACAGGCCAGCTAGCTTCAATAAGATTCACCCAAACCCTAGGTATATTTCACCATAGGAAGGTTAGCATAGACTTGAGCTAGAGTTCGGTCACGGCCATGCTAGCGGGAGATTCGTCTGTAAAACTTTGCATTTGTGGACACAGTGGTGCCTATGCTAACCTTCCTATGGTGTAGAAATATACCTAGTTGGATGAATCTTATTGAAGCTAGCTGGCCTAGTGGCTTACGCACGGTCTGGAGTTTTGAGACTCTGTGACCGCGGGTTCGAACCCCACCCGTGGTATGGTTTGTTTGCAATCGTGTCATTACGATTTCGTGAGTCATATACGTCGGCGAAATCAGGAGACCTCCAAACACGTATTTCAGAACACCAGTACGCAGGCAGATCTGACGACTCAAGGGAATGCCTGTGTTCAACACCGAAATTCACACAACCATTTAATCAACTACAGAAACGCAAGACTCATCGCCAGAGAAGACAACACTCAATACCGAAGAATCCTAGAATCATCACTTATCTGCATATCCAACAACTTCAACCAGAACAACGGCTTCTACAACATAGCTGAACCTGTTGCCAAGAAACTTCTTCATCGCTTCCCACATAGAACTTAAGAATGGAACATTGCAGAAGGTCTACCCATATACTTAGCCAATATTTTTTTTAAAGCTACCCAAGCTTTTAGACTCCTTCACCCTACTTTGAAAATTGTCACATGCAGCATTCTCCACCTGATCCAGCATTCTCCACCTGACTATATCCTATAAATACTCATGTATCTTTTATCCAGGTAGATCTGTTTGTGACTCGATAAAGCACATGCTGGCTAAACGTTGTCAATAAAGGATCACATTATACTGCTTATGTGTTTATTTTTCCCTTATCAATGTTCCTATGATGACCTAGCTGCAAGCAAACTGCACTAACCAATGTAGCACCCAGAATGACCCAAGAATACCAGCATTGAGACCTACAAATCGAATAAATTGACGATCAAAGGAAGACTGCCCTCAAACCCAAAGCACCACCCCGTCAAACAAACGCTACTCTAAGCTTTGTATAAATACAGCTTCTTCTTTGACACATCAACTTCTACTACTCCTGTGTTAAAATGAAGCACAACCTCAGAAGAAACAATTCCAAGATCAGCAAGAAAACACCAAGAAATCTACTAATCAATTTGTCTACCCAGGACACCAGTACACCCTCCACCCCCTCATTACTGCCCAGGGCGATCAACAACAAACATGGCTGCCTCCCCTCAAACTCCTACTTCACCCGGTTCACTCCAAATACCCTTAGGTATGACGAACGCCCGAGATGCTCTCAAGTCATACATCACCAACTTAGTTACTGAAAATTTGGAAATTTGTCTTGGACTGCCTCTGTGGAAATTTTGAGTCACTCAAGTTCCACAGGGTAAGGAGCCGTTTGGAGCCTTAACCACCATGGATCAACCCTTGGAGTTCATGAACCCACATACCCAACAAAAAAATAGACATTCAAGTTGTCGAAGGTAACAATTGTGTACATTTTAATTGATAGATTTATTCTCCTAGAACACCTAGGCAAGTTTGTACAGTTAGAAACTAATAGTAGGATTATTGAGGCAACGTGATATTAATAATGTAGTTCTAGCACCTTAATATAGGTAGATATAAGCCCCAAATAGACGAACCTTGGGATAGGTTAGTTAACAGAACTGGCAGCCCACACTTGAACTCAATGATTTCTTCTCCACCATAGGTAAAAAGCTGGCAAGCAAAATCCCAAGTTCTAATACTCCACCTAACGACTATCTCACTGGCACCTATCCGAACACACTATTTCTAGCCCCAACCAACCCAATAGAAGTTTCACTTATAATCAACACATTAAAAACAAAGCAGGTGACCTAAATAATTACCACCTTATATATACAAAAGCTCCCCAAGTTCTCTCACCAATTATTGCAACACTTTTTAACAAATCCATTGAATCTTCTACCTTCCCATCAATACTCAAAATAGCGAGGGTCACCCCAATACATAAGGGAGGAGATCGCAGACCTGAATAACTACAGGCCGATATCTAACTTACCCCTTCTCTCCAAAATCTTTGAAAATTAATTCATAGACAAATATATTCCTACCTCACCTCCAACAACGTACTCAACCACCGTCAATTTGGATTCAGGCCTAATAAAATACAAATGATGCCATTATAACATGTTAGAAATAATTTACACCGCCCTTGAGAAAAAGAAATCCCAGTGGTAATCTTCATTGATTTACGTAAAGCATTTGATACAGTTGACCATGATCTGTTACACTTAAAATTATCGCACTATGGTATAAGAGGACACCCTTAAACTACCTAAAATCATACCTTAGCAACAGAAACCAATATGTGTACACAAATGGAGCTAGCTCCACCGCGCAAACTATTACGTAGGTGTCCCACAGGAAGTGTTCTTGGCCCACTACTTTTCTCATTTACATTAACGACCTACCAAATGCATCTCAACTACTCAAACCCATACTTTTTGCAGATGACACTACATACGTTAT
Source organism: Cherax destructor (assembly GCA_009830355.1). NCBI lineage: Eukaryota > Metazoa > Arthropoda > Malacostraca > Decapoda > Parastacidae > Cherax > Cherax destructor. The sequence goes on along the minus strand of WNWK01050249.1, from coordinate 5,600 downwards.
CTCTCACCCAAGCCCAGACACACTAGCCAACACTGCAAATACTGAATTGCAGAAAATATCTACCTGGATGATGACCAACAAACTACTTCTAATATTGATAAAACCTATTTTATCCAGTTTGGGAACAGAGCTGCAAACGCACCACTTAACATAATGATAAACGGGTCCCCTATCGCAAAACTCACAGAGGGAAAATTCTTAGGAATACATCTTGACAGTGGCCTCAAATCAGACACAATACAACAAATCTCCAAGAAAGTCTCAAAGACCGTGGGAATACTATCCAAGATACGGTACTATGTTCCACAACCAGCTCTCCCCTTTACCCTATATCACTCACTCATTTACCCCTACCCTCACCTATGGAATCTGGCATGGGGCTCAACATCAATAACTCATCTCAGACCACTAATAACACAACAAAAGGCAGCAGTTAGAATGATAACAAATTCCCACCCAGGCAACATACTCCACCAATATTCAAAACCTAAACTTACTCACCATACAAGACATCCATACTTTTACTGTGCCTATTACATACATAGAACACTCTATGCAGATATTAACCCACCACTCAAACTTCTCCTTACTAATTTTAACAGGACACATGACCATAACACTAGACACAGATCACTCCTCGATGTTCCCGTGTCCACCTAACACTATGTAAAAACTCAATGCACATAAAGGCACGAAAATTTGGAACTCATTACCTGTCATTGCCAAAGAAACCCTACCTGTACCCCAATTCAAAGCGATGCTAAAAACCACCTTCTCACCCAAAGCTAATTGCTCCATATCAACCATTCCCAGCAAAGTAGAATAATCACTTAACGTAAAACCTGACTTTAAAGTCACTGTATTGTATGAATGAACGAATGAATGAATGAATGTAAAACCTGTTATGAAAATACTTACTTAGCTAATTATTCCCACAACACTTACATTATAATGACCACGTAAACTAACTGCAATGCAATTAATTGTTTTAAATTGTTATCTCACTAATTAGTTGCATTGCTGCAATAAATTGCTACAATTAATTTATATGTTCAACTTATATTCAAACTTTAAAACTTAGATATGCAACTTTACTTATTTTATAAATTATCAACCATAACTTTTATTATTTTATTATTATTATTGCTTTAATTTGTTTAATCTGATTTAATTAATTTTATAATGAAGACAAAAGTACAAAACTATGTTCAAATTTCATAGCTTAAATACTCACCTTTACTCATTGTATACTATCTACAATAATTTTACAATTTAGTTTTAAGTTAATTTTAAGTCTGCCCAAAATGCCCTGCATACTAGGGGCTTTTGGCATGTACACCTCATGTAATCTCAATAACCAAATGTAATTCTTTGTATTATGTCCAAATAAAATTATTATTATTATTATTATTATTAAGCAGTGTGGGACTCACGACGCATGACCTGCATCCTTACCAGACAGGACTTCAAGGAGGAACAAGTGCTGCGAACAGGGCAGCATCCCCACGTGACTTCCATCTGTCCTGGGGCCCCGGAGAGAGATCCTGAAGTACCGCGGATATCTCTTCATCCAGACCTATTGCAGTAAGACTAGACTTTCTTTCTCTCAGTATCTGGCCAGTTTTCTGGGGGAAACGTTAGTGAGTTATCTGTGGGTCTTAAGCGATGGACGCTTTTGTATTGGTATGTACCAGCATCGTCCCTTAAGTTCAAGTCTGAAGCTAGTGTCTCTTACTGTTAGATATTGCTTGGAGGATATACCCTTAGGGGTAGGGATTCTGAGTTAATACAAGACACTAATACCACTCAATTTGAGATTAAGAATCTTCCCTGCACATGGTGTTTGGAGGGGGTTTAAGCTCAGGAAGATCTAGGATCCACAATTCCACTCCATCAAGTAAGTTAAACCCTTTTAGTATCGTAAGAGTGTGGAATTAGTTTTACTGCAGTTAGCTATAAATTTGTCCCATAGCCACTTGTAAGTCTGAGAGAAGTGTCTCAGAGTGTCGGTGTCAACAGTGCTTGCTTAAAGTGCAGCTTACAAGAAGGCAGTCCCAAAACAAGTTTCTACATGGTCCTTCTACCCGAGATGTGGAATAGCTGATTAACAGTCATATTAGTCTTAATTAGCTAGGCCACAGTTAATGTAAAAGTCATTATCGAAGTTGGTTAGTTATCACACCTAGGCCCAAAGACTTACCAGGCTAGGTTAAGCTAACTAATCAGAAGTTTATTATTTACAGTAATCTACAGGCAGGCCAAGTAGGCTAGTTAAGGTTGTGAGTTTATTTATTTACAGTGATTACAAGTAAGCCAGGTTAGGAAACTTGTATATATAATTACTTACAGTGAATTGCAAGGTAGCCACAGGTAGGCTAGGCTTCTGCAATAATTACAACAGTTATAACAGCTAGGTCAGATTTAACCTAACTATCATTTACCTTGATTGCAAGCTAGATTTAGGCTAGTTGCACACTAATTTCAACAGTTATAAAGTTAGGCTAGGAGTTACCTTCTCCAACTGACTATACAACAATCTAGGCTCAGTTAAGCCAAAGCTTAATTACACAACATTATTCATATACTGTTTATAAGTGAATTACTGAATTTATTTTGTGTTAACCAAGTGAATTATTTGCAAAGGTTACATATTTTACTGTGTGAATTTTATTGTATTTGACTCATTTAAATTGTGATTTGCTAGCTTAAGTCCTGTAACTATTTATATTGTGTACAGGAGTTGCTAGGTTAAGCTTTCATAACAACAATATACATTTTAGTGTGGTTTGAGGGCTAACAGTGTACATTTAATTGAGTCAAGTCAATATAGTAAAGAAAGTCATCAAGCTTGTTGAGGAGCTTTGGGAATCACTTATTCTCACCTAATACCGTATTGTGCTGTGGGGTGGGCTAATTAAAGTACAAATTAGTGACACGCTCTAACTAAACCACAACAATGACGGGGAGAATCAGAGAGTACCTGCCCATTCTAAGTCAGCTAAAGCAGTCTATGAGTGCCCACAAGAGACGCGTAGTCAAGGGTGAAGGAGAGCCAAGATAACAGACAAAATGCAGATGTAGATTATAAAGATCTAGAGAAGTGTTTAAAGCTTTTAGAGGAAAATCTAGCAGACTTTGAGAGAACCTACCAAGAGTATGAGGCAGGAGCCCTTGCAGCAGATGAGTCAGAGGATATTGTAGAGGAAATTCAGGAGGAATACGACGAGCATGAGGCTCCAATGTAAACGGAGATGAAATTCTGCAAACAGTTAATGAAAACATTGAAGGCTGATACAGCAAGGGCAACAAAAATAGTACAGGGCGCCACAGTCCTTCTAGAGTGTTACCCAGATTGCCTACATTATTTACCAATGTTCGACGGAACCTGACAGAGTACATTGCTTTCTGGGATCAGTTTAAATCCCAGATAGATGACAGGGATGATTTGTCGGACGCCACCAAATTACAGTATTTACGTTCACAGCTCAAGGGTAAAGCCCGGACTTGATCCGGCATTACCAAAACCACTGATATTAATTATCAACATGCCAAGGATCAACTAAAGAATGCGTATGGCAACACAGAGGATATAAAACTGCTATAGTACTTTATCGATTGACTAATCTAAAGGTTTGCCGTCATGACCATCAGAGCGTAGAGAAGTTCCGCATCGAAGTCATGAGTTTGACAAAAGTCTCAAAGATTTACATGATTGGGGTGGATCGGAATGGATGGTCAGTCGCTTTGATTCAGAGAAAGTTAGCTAACACTATAGTGCACGAGTTACACGTAATATACCGAACGAGCTGGTTTACAATACAACAAATTATTGAGGGTTGGGAGAGCCTATTTCTGCTTGAGTGTAGGGGAAAGATTGCCCGACAAGGTGAAATCGCCGACCGTTCCGGACACTGAGGGATAGAGCCATAGCACCCCAGTAGAGTTGGCAACCTTTTGTCCCAGGACAAGCCCCCAACCAATGGGGCCAAAGGGGAGCCACTAAGACAACCAACACGAGGCCGGTGTGTTCTTGAAGGAGAACATAATAGTTCAGGTGTTCGAGCTTCACCACCTATGACCAAAGACGTGAGCGACTAGGGAGTTGAAACTCTGTTTCAAGTGTTGTGGAGAACACTTTGCCTGGGACTGTAACACCCAGCCTCAGTGAGTGTCGAGGTTGTCGGAAGGGTAAACACCACAGTGCTTGCCCTAAGGATACCAGACCAGCCCAGGCTAAGGGGATCAAACCCAAGAGAGGGCGGAGAGCAGAGACGAGTCCGAGGTAGTGGTGGTGTGGTGAGAACGACACAGGGACTAGTTCAGGTGAACGGTTTCTGTTGCCTCTGTGGCCCTGCCCACTCTTTCCCAGTGACATGAACCAAGCAAACAGTAAAGACATTACTATCCAGATCATAAGAGAACAAATTAAGGCTAATGTACCAGTGACATAAATAAAATCAAAATCAGATGAACCCCTTTCCCCCACCAACTGAAACAGCAAACAGACTTAATGATTCTCCACTATAGGAAGGAATCTAGCGAGTAAGATTCCAAGCTCAAACATCCGTCCATCAGACTACCCACTAATAACTACCCAAATACACTATTCTTAGATAACAAAAAAAGGCACAATAAGTGACTGGAACAATACACACACAACTGTCTACCCTACGTCCAACTTTCATAGTCGCCGCCTGGTTGAATCCTCCCTTATACACAACTTTCCCCGTATGAATCTTAGCCCTGGCTTTGTCTCTGTTGATGCTTTCCTTTCATTACATTGTTAAATGCTCTAAACTTCAGAACACCCGTGACTTAACCTGATTCCTTCCCCCTTTTATCTCTTCCCTTCTCCTTTTTTCCTATGGGTTTTCCTTTCTTTCTTTTCTTTTGCCTTGTATTTGTCCTTCATTTTTTTCGCCTTTCCTCCTCTATGTTCTCGTCCCACCCTTGCGGGCCAGCCTATTGCAGTGCTCCTTTCCTAGTATTGACTGTTCCACTACTACTATTACTACTATACCACTTCCACTACTTACTTATTTCCCACTCCTTGTACCTTCCCCGTCTGCCTGCCTATAAATACCCCCTTCCCCGTCTCTGTGTTGTTATGTGACTTTGTAAATGGTCCAAGCGGCCGAAACGTCGTCGTAAGCTCCTCCCTTTTATTGCGGGTTTGTGTGTACATCATTTTAGCTCCAACCAACAAGTCAGGAGACATACACACCACCCCTTTTGTACAAAAAGCTTCCCATGTACACCACCAATTATTGAGATTCTTCAACAAACCATTGAATCCTCCACCTTCCCATCAATTCTCAAAATAGCGAGGGTCACCCGATCTACAAAGGAGGGATCAGACAGACTTGAATAATTATAGACCAATATCTAACTTCCTCTGCCTCTAAAATCTTCGAAAAATTAATTCATAGGCAGACCCTACCTTGTCTACACAACATACTCAACGCCTGTCAGTTTGGATTCAGGACTAAAAAAACACTAATGATACTATTATACATATGCTAGAACTAATATACACCGCTCTTGAAAAGAAAGAAGTCCCACTGGGAATCTTCATTGATTTACGAAAATTTTATACAGTT
>WNWK01050248.1:0-12911 GCA_009830355.1 Cherax destructor | reverse complement strand
AGGATAGCAATATGCGCACCTAGTCTTGAGAGAAGAAATATTTATCTTTTAGACAAAATTTTGTTTTTTCTATTGTATTGGTAGTATAAGGTGATAGGTTGTTGGTAAAGTTCGTCGGGAAACGGGACAAGGTTTCCGACGGGTCTTAGATGATGCCCCGCCGTTGGAGCTTTTCGTCATCTCACAGAGGCCTTCCACTGGCTTACCCTTTAAAAATTGGGGTTGGGAAATAAACTAATGAAGGGTAACATCTCTAACTTGTAAACTTAGATAACTTATTGAATTATTTACTGCTAGTAGGTAATATAAATTTAAAAAAAAAAAAAAGGATAAGTATACAAAAAGGATATGGGGAAAAATGACTTTGGGAGGAAAAAAGGTTAATGGGTAGATTTATAGGGGAAAACATATATAAAATTTTTTTAGTTGCAGCTACTGTGGGGTAAAAGGTAAATGAGTTCAAGGAGAATGATATCAAAAAGAGAAAATAAAAGTTTATCAAGAAAGGGAAAGATATACGCAACTATCGGTAGAAAGATATGCAATAATAGCGACTGGTCCTAAACAGATTTGAGAAGCTATTCATTCCTTTTAACATCAACTACGTTTTTGCAATATCGTGTATATAACAAATGATAAAAATGAATTATCACCGTATTTTCGGGCTAAAAGGGCCCACGACAGACATCATAACGGAAATCAGAATCATTTTCGGGAAAGTCCTTTTACTTTCCCCAAAGCGCCCCCCCAAAACCCGCCCTTGACCCTGACCTTGAGCATATAAGGTGCAGAGTGATTTTCGAAGACCCCGGGAAAAAAGTGCCCTTAAAAGCCGGAAAATGGGGTATATAAACGGCAATCCAAGTATTAACAGATGAACAATTACCCCAATTTATAACTGGGAGTCACATCCAATAACCTAATGTTTTATTGTACTTTTCAAAAAATTTTTAAAAAAAAGAAATGCAAAATCCCCTTAATATAGAAAAAAAAGGGACCTTATTTCATAGTTAGACTTGATGAATAATAAGACACTCATTCTTCAACTTGTCAGTTTCATAAACCATTTATAATAATTATCTTTAATTCTACAAGTGCATGCAGGTATACGTTTAGCTGACATCAATGACAAATTACTATATATATAGAAAGCCCCTTGATATGCAGAATTTCTGGTAAAATTTGGTCAGTTTTGCTCATATGGGCCCACCCACGACAAACCCGGGACTCATTATTACTGATTTACATCACATATTTAGTTGCAGAGAGAGAGGCATCTTATAACCAGGAGGATTTAAACTAGTCCACTGAAAACCAATGGCTCCGTTTTTGCTACATTCCTAAAACACTTTTTGACCCCAATCGGGGGTTTAGTGTAAGGGGAAACATATGTCCATTACGCCGGTCAAACAATGACATGCTACGAGCGAAGCGTATTACAAACAGCAACCATTCCGGAAATTTGTGATTGTGGATAATACAAATGTGTTTATCCTGTGTCATGGTGTGAGCACACGTGTCAGTGGGCAAGCATTCATCAGACACGGGTTACAACACCTGTCAGACTTACTGAGTGTTGTTGAAGTGTCTCTACTTCAGATATGGTCAAACAGTGGCAATATTGTCGATCTTTTGCAGTTATTCTGTGATGAATCACCGTGTTGTGCGTCTCCTCCACCATCCTGACTATTTATGTAGCTATTTCCATACTAAGTTTTGTTGAAGTAGGTAGAAGATTCGTTGGTATAATCCCCCGGGCCCCGGGGCCCTTTTTCCAAGAGGGGGCCCCGGGCCTTGGCTCCTGTCGTCGGAGTGTCTCAGATCAATGTCTGAGACACTCCGGGACAAGTACCCCCCAGACCTAGCCCCATTCCCCGTCCCCACTGGGCTCGGAGGAGAATCAAGGCACCTTGAGCTGCCACATACCCCGCCCACAATGGTCTCGAAGGGTGTGGCAGCTGCACGCAGCAGACCATGTAAGGAGATGCAAAGGCAGCAAGCACTACAGGATCCTTTTGGAGCCACACCCCATCTTTGGGCATTAAGTCCAAGCACGGGGGAATCTCAAGAATGCCTCTTGCTGTGTGTTGCTGCTGCCACTACTTCACTTGTCCGTTGCACTCTGTTTGTTGAAGTGACGTACGAGGAGCTTCAACAACGCTCACTGAGCCTTGCTGAAGCAAACAACGCTCACTGAGCCTTGCTGAAGCTTCAACAATGCTCACTGAAGCAACCTTCCCAGAAAACTCATTGTATATTACCCTGTAAATATTAAATAAATTTCGATTATTTCCTAGGCTTAGAGTCTATCGACTAGGCCTAATCCTCAATAATGCCGCAAATTAACCTGAACACTAACGTTAACATTTCACTGTCTCTTTACTAAAATACAGTATCTATATTAAAATACGAGTACATCATAATGTTAGATTCTTGTGATAATCAGTCTAGAAAGAGTTGAATTAGGAGATCGGTAACTGTTGATTCCCCATACATTCCTGTTGTCTAAATACAGTGGTACCTCGGTATACGTCCAGCTCCCAACTCGAACAATTATGCAGTGTATTTTTGTAAGTGCTTTTGTAAGTGTATTTTTGGGGGGTCTGAAACGGACTAACCTACTTTACATTAGTCCTTATGGGAACAAACTCGTTCGGTATTTCGAAGAGATCGGCAGTTGAACAGCCTTCTGGAATTAATTAAGGACGTATACCGAGGTACCACTATATTAGATATTTCCGTTTACCTGAGAGGGTTTGGGGGGTCAACGCCCCGCGGATCGGTCTGAGACCAGGCCTTAAAAAAAAAAAATTCCAAAGACCTCTGAGTGTCTTCTTGAATAATATCGATTTAACGTTTTTAGAGCAAGATTGGTTCTGTCATCACCCTTACTACTAAAGACTTTGGAATCATGGCGAGTGGGTCTAAAACTCCAGGTCATGGTAAGCCACTGGGCCAGCTAGTTGGGCCAGTGGATATATATATTGCCGAATAGATAAAAACTTGCTAATTAGCAAGAGCTTTTTAAAAAATTAAGTCCTTTCTAAAATTTTCTTATACGTTTAAAGATATATTTTTTCATTTATGTTAATGTAAAAATTAATAATTTTGTACCAAAAGAACCTTAGAAAACTTACCTAGCCTAATTATAACAAGCGTAATTTAATTTAGCCTAATCCAACTAAATATATTTAGATAAGTTTAAAATAATTTAATAATATACAAACACAATAAAAATATTTTTTCGTTAGATTCAGAATGATTTTTGCGAAATTATTGCATACACAAATTTTCGCTTGCCTTATTCAGAAGAATAGCGTTGCTATTTAAGCCAAAATCGCAAGTTTTACCTATTCGGCACGACATTATACATATGCTGCACCACTGCACCGCCAGCAGTGTGTGGTGAACCCTCCTGCACCACCAGCAGTGTGTGATGAACCTCTCCTGCACCACCAGCAGTGTGTGATGAACCTCTCCTGCACCACCAGCAGGGGTGATGAACCTCTCCTGCACCACCAGCAGTGTGATGAACCTCTCCTGCACCACCAGCAGTGTGTGATGAACCTCTCCTGCACCACCAGCAGTGTGTGATGAACCTCTCCTGCACCACCAGCAGTGTGTGATGAACCTCTCCTGCACCACCAGCAGTGTGTGATGAACCTCTCCTGCACCACCAGCAGTGTGTGATGAACCTCTCCTGCACCACCAGCAGTGTGTGATGAACCTCTCCTGCACCACCAGCAGTGTGTATGAACCTCTCCTGCACCACCAGCAGTGTGTGATGAACCTCTCCTGCACCACCAGCAGTGTGGTGATGAACCTCTCCTGCACCACCAGCAGTGTGTGATGACCCTCTCCTGCACCACCAGCAGTGTGTGATGACCCTTTCCTGCACCACCAGCAGTGTGTGATGAACCTCTCCTGCACCACCAGCAGTGTGTGATGAACCTCTCCTGCACCACCAGCAGTGTGTGATGATCCTCTCCTGCACCACCAGCAGTGTGTGATGAACCTCTCCTGCACCACCAGCAGTGTGTGATGAACCTCTCCTGCACCACCAGCAGTGTGTGATGAACCTCTCCTGCACTACCAGCAGTGTGTGATGAACCTCTCCTGCACCACCAGCAGTGTGTGATGATCCTCTCCTGCACCACCAGCAGTGTGTGATGAACCTCTCCTGCACCACCAGCAGTGTGTGATGACCCTCTCCTGCACCACCAGCAGTGTGTGATGACCTCTCCTGCACCACCAGCAGTGTGTGATGACCCTCTCCTGCACCACCAACAGTGTGTGATGATCCTCTCCTGCACCACCAGCAGTGTGTGATGATCCTCTCCTGCACCAAATGGATGAATAATAGGCTCAAATATCTTTTAGGGCAGAAGAAAGGAGTTTATAGGCGTATCAAAAGAGGTGAGGGTCATCTTATGAGTCAGTATATTGACATTAAGAGGGACGTTAAAAAGGGGATAAGAAAAGCTAAACGGGACTACGAAATTAAAGTTGCTAGGGATTCGAAAACTAACCCAAAAGTTTTTTTCAGGTGTATAGAACAAAAGTTAGAGATAAGATAGGTCCCCTTAAAAATAATTATGGGTATCTTACTGACAAAGAGAATGAAATGTGCTCTATTTTTAATAATTATTTTCTCTCGGTTTTCACTCAGGAAGACATTAATAATATCCCAAGAATTAGGTATTTTAGTGGGCCTGAAGAAGATAAATTATGTAGTATCACAGTCACTAGCGAAAAGGTTATCAAACAGATAGACCGTTTGAAGCAAAATAAATCGCCAGGCCCTGATGAGCTTTTTTTCAAGGGTTCTTAAGGAATGCAAAATAGAACTCTGTGAACCCTTAACTAACATTTTTAACCTATCTCTTCAAACAGGTGTAGTGCCGGATACGTGGAAGATGGCTAATGTAATTCCTATTTTTAAAGCAGGGGACAAGTCGTTACCATCAAATTACCGCCCAATAAGTCTAACATCAATTGTAGGCAAATTACTAGAGTCGATTATAGCTGATAACATAAGAAGCCATCTCGATAGGCATAATTTGATTAATGATACTCAGCATGGATTCACCAGGGGCCGTTCCTGCCTAACTAATTTGTTAACTTTTTTCAGTGGGGCTTTTGAGGCAGTTGATAATGATAAAGAATTCGATATCGTTTATTTGGATTTTAGTAAGGCTTTTGATAGAGTACCACATCAGAGACTGTTAAAGAAAGTGGCTGCTCATGGCATTGGGGGAAAAGTGTTGTCATGGATCGAGTCATGGCTCACCAATAGGAAGCAGAGGGTGTGCATAAATGGGGTTAAATCGGAGTGGGGATCTGTAACAAGTGGCGTTCCTCAGGGATCGGTTTTGGGCCCGTTGTTGTTTATAATATATATAAATGACCTTGACGAGGGAATTTCTAGTGATATGAGCAAATTCGCTGATGACACGAAGATAGGTAGGATAATCGATTCAGACGTAGATGTCAGTGAACTACAGGAGGATTTAGACAAACTCAATTCCTGGTCAGAAAAATGGCAGATGCAGTTCAATGTAGATAAATGCAAAGTTCTAAAGCTCGGGAGTGTCCATAACCCAAGCACTTATAAGTTAAATAACGTAGAACTTAGCCATACAGATTGGAGAAGGACTTGGGGGTGATGGTAAGCAGCAACCTTAAACCAAGACAGCAATGCCTAAGCGTACGTAATAAGGCAAATAGATTACTGGGATTTATATCAAGAAGTGTTAGCAACAGAAGTCCAGACGTTATATTACAGCTTTATACATCATTAGTAAGGCCTCACCTAGATTACGCAGCTCAGTTCTGGTCTCCATATTACAGAATGGACATAAATTCGTTAGAAAACATTCAGCGTAGAATGACTAAATTAATACATAGCATTAGAAATCTTCCTTACGAAGAAAGATTGAAGACCCTTAAATTACATTCACTTGTAAGACGTAGAATGAGGGGAGACATGATCGAGGTATACAAGTGGAAAATGGGTATTAACAAAGGGATATAAATAAGGTCTTGAGGGTATCTCTCCAAGAGAGAACCCGCAATAATGGATTCAAGTTAGATAAGTTTAGATTTAGAAAGGATATAGGAAAGTATTGGTTTGGAAATAGGGTAGTTGATGAATGGAACAGTCTGCCTAGTAGGGTTATTGAAGCAAGGACCTTGGGTAGTTTTAAATTTAGGTTGGATAAATTCATGAGTGAAAGGGGTTGGATTTGAGTGGGAATTGCACATGAGTAAATAAAATTATCAAAGCTTATTTTTGGGTAGCATTGAAAATTAGGTTGAACAAATATTCTGTTGGTGGGATGGAATGTGAAGGACCTGCCTAGAATGGGCCAACAGGCCTGCTGCAGTGTTCCTCCTTTCTTATGTTCTTATGTGAGACAGGGTGGTGGGCGTGAGACAAGGGTGGTGGGCGTGAGACGAGGTGGTGGGCGTGAGACGAGGGTGGTGGGCGTGAGACGAGAGTGGTGGGCGTGAGACGAGGGTGGTGGGCGTGAGACGAGGGTGGTGGGCGTGAGACGAGGGTGGTGGGCGTGAGACGCCGGTGGTGGGCGTGAGACGAGGGTGGTGGGCGTGAGACGAGGGTGGTGGGCGGAGACGAGGGTGGTGGGCGTGAGACGAGGGTGGTGGGCGTGAGACGAGGGTGGTGGGCGTGAGACGAGGGTGGTGGGCGTGAGACGAGGGTGGTGGGCGTGAGACGAGGGTGGTGGGCGTGAGACGAGGGTGGTGGGCGTGAGACGAGGGTGGTGGGCGTGAGACGAGGGTGGTGGGCGTGAGACGAGGGTGGTGGGCGTGAGGCGAGGGTGGTGGGCGTGAGACGAGGGTGGTGGGCGTGAGACGAGGGTGGTGGGCGGAGACGAGGGTGGTGGGCGTGAGACGAGGCTCGAGGGTGGTGGGCGGAGACGAGGGTGGTGGGCGTGAGACGAGGGTGGTGGGCGTGAGACGAGGGTGGTGGGCGTGAGACGAGGGTGGTGGGCGTGAGACAAGGGTGGTGGGCGTGAGACAAGGGTGGTGGGCGTGAGACAAGGGTGGTGGGCGGGACAAGGGTGGTGGGCGTGAGAAAAGGGTGGTGGGGGGAGACAAGGGTGGTGGGCGTAAACAAGGGTGGTGGGCGGAGAGGGGTGGTGGGCGTGAAAAAAGGGGGTGGGCGGAGAAAGGGTGGTGGGCGTGGAAAAAAGGTGGTGGGCGTGAGACAAGGGGGGGGGGGAGACAAGGGTGGTGGGGGGAGACAAGGGTGGTGGGGGAGACAAGGGTGGTGGGGTGAGACAAGGGTGGTGGGCGTGAGACAAGGGTGGTGGGCGTGAGACGGGGGGGGCGTGAGACAAGGGTGGTGGGGGAGACAAGGGTGGTGGGCGGAGAAAAGGGTGGTGGGCGGAGACAAGGGTGGTGGGCGTGAGAAAAGGGTGGTGGGCTGAGAAAAGGGTGGTGGGGGAGACAAGGGTGGTGGGCGGAGACAAGGGTGGTCGGGGGAGAAAAGGGGTGGTGGTGTGAGAAAGGGTGGTGGGGAGAAAGGGTGGGGGCGTGAGACAAGGGGGGTGGGGTGAGAAAAGGGTGGTGGGCGGAGAAAAGGGGTGGTGGGCGTGAGACAAGGGTGGTCGGTGGAGAAAAGGGTTCGGGGGAGACAAGGGGCGGTGTGAGAAAGGGTGGTCGGTGTGAGACAAGGGTGGTGGGTGTGAGACAGGGGTGGTGGGTGTGAGACAGGGGGGGGGGGTAGGACAGCAGCCTCCGACCTTGTTTACCAATAAAGAACAAAAGACACAATACCGTGACGGGAAAAATCACAAATAACGCACATAGGAAAGAAAAAACCGACGACGTTTCGTCGACTTGGGCCATTTACAAAGTCACACTAACAGGAAGGAGGAGGAGGCAGTATGTATGGGGCCCGCTGACAGAGACGGGACAAGAGAGGATAAGAATGGAAGTAAAAGGTAGTGGTATTGGGATCAAAAGGCCAAGAAAGGGAGCACTGCAGGAGAGCTAAGAGCCAATAAGAGGTAGGAACAAAAACAAAGGGGGAGAATAAAAGGGCCAAACACCCATGGGAAAAAAAGAAAACCCAAACAAGAAAAAGGGGAAAAAAGGACAAAAAGAGTTAGAAAAGGAGAATAAAAAAAACATGTTTTAAAGGGGTTTTGAAGTTTGGAGATTTTACAATGTAATGGGTAGGAAGGCATCTACAGAGACAAAGCCACGACTAAGACATACAAGGAAAGTTGTGTATAAGGGAGGATTCAGGAAAACGACTGTGAAAGTTAAAATAGGGAGACAGTTTTTGCAGAAGACCAGTCAACAGGATGACGTGATTCCAAGATGACAGAAAAGAGCATTGTTGTTGCGACAAGCCTCGAGTCTGCCCTCGAGTCTTGTCAGAAAGAACGGAGTTTCTCCATAGGAAAAAAAAACACATAAGCAGGACTGAAGAGGACAAGAGGAAAAGAAATAGACAAGGGATCTATAGCGGGACGGAGGTACAGCTAGATTACTGCTAAGGGTGTCAGTCGGGCAAAAATGTTTGATGTCTAAGGAACGGAGAGAGTTGTTTAGATTAGAAAGACTGGAAACATAGGGAAGGTAGAAAAAAAAAGTTTTCCCCAAGAGTAGAGAGTTTGAGAGCAAGAAAGTCCGTTTAGCATGTGAAAGGCAAAAATGAAATGGGAAGGGTAGCCAAAGAGGGGAGCATGAATTACGAAGAGGGAAATTTCCGATTCAAGGAACTGAGATACAAATGCGGAGAGTATTGAGAGAAAATTAGAACACTTTTCTTGACAGAGGAAGCATGATAAGAAAAGTGGAATGACATGCAACTGTGCATAGGCTTGGGTACAGGAAAAAAGCAAAACCTGTAACTGAGAGGTGGACATGAACATCAGGAAAGGAAGAAAAGAATTAGATTCCCAATCAGCTATAAACTTGATGGAAGGGGCAAGATTATTAAGGCATCAAGAAAGGGTTTGGGAAGAGACTACAGTCATGAGGCCAAAGAACAAAGATGTCATCTACACGGGGGAGCCAGAGGGAAGGGCGCACATCAATAGTGGGAAGAAGAACTTTTTAAAATTACATATAAAGGTTAGCAAGAAAATAGGATAGAAAACCCATATCGACACCGTTTACGCATAACATGACACTATAAACACACCTATAAACACACAGTAAAAAACACGCAGTCTAAACATACTGTATAAAACAGTATAAACTCACTGAAACACGCTATAAACACACCATGCTCTTTCCTAGTATTTTTCATTATTTGATTATTTTTGGGGGTATGCGCATAAGAGTTTTGGGGAAAAACCTTGGGAAAGTTTTTTTTTTTTTTTTAAAACGCAACTTATGGCCGATAATATATAAACCAGTTTAGAGGTGGCAGAAGTACACGAGTAAACACTGACGTATTTATTAGAAAACGTTCCCGTGCTGGAACTTTTGAAATCACGTGGAGAAGTGATCAAGGTTCCAGGACCTGGGACTTATCACTTGGAGAAGTGATCAAAGGGTTTCCCGGACCTGGGACTTGATCACTTTTGGGGAAGTGATCAAGGGGGTTCCAGGACCTGGGACGATCACGTGGAGAAGTGATCAAGGTTCCAGGACCGGGGCTTGATCACGTGGAGAAGTGATCAAAGGGTTTCCCGGACCTGGGACTTGATCACTTTGGGAAATGATCAAGTTTCCAGGACCCAAAAAGTTTTTAATAAATATGCTAAGGTTTAAACCAGGGACGGGTTTAGAGATATTGTTAAATGTGATGTGGAGCCTGGTTTTCCAAATATGGCCAAAGTGCGGCAAACCACTCTAGTGCATAAAAACCATTTTTATAGCATATTGTAATCGCTTGAAATAAGATCGTCCAAAAACCAATTACCACGTTGCGAATCTGCATAAAGCGAGAGGGTGAGCCAGCACTTCTATAAATAAGACATACGTTCTGCTGGTGTGAATATATGTTAAATCAAACTTATTACAGTGTATAATTTATTCTTCATTTTTTTTCCTTTTTTGCAATAAAAACTAATTCACACACCACAAAGTACTGAAGGTCCTTTGAAAAAAACGTTCGTTGGGTCGTGGCATTGGGTACCTGTCCCGCACCAGCTGCTGTTTGAACACACTCAGTGTCGATAAATTACACACATGTGCAACACTTTTGGGATCTTTATTGAGGAAACTTTTCACCACACAGTGGCTTTATCAGTTCAATACAAGAATAGGAAGATCAGAAGGAGTTTTACTGCTTCACCTCAACTGTCTGCAGTAAAAAAGAACCTTCTTCCCTATGCCATATTCTTAACAAGATTGATGGACTGATTACATCGACTGGCGAAGGGATTTTTACTATTCTTCTTTGAGCTGGACTAATGAAGCCCAATGTGTGGCGAAATGTTTCTCGCGTATCCGAACCACTGACTAGAAAAAATTAACTCTGTGGCACTTGAGGTCTGCACAAGACATTCCATTAAGGAAGACAAAGAAGATGTAAACTAGAAAGAGAGACGCTCCCTATACAGGCGAAGGTGAAGAATCACAGAGCTGCTGAGAGGGGCCAGTATATCTGAAATACGATGGGAGGTACTGGTCAGAGAAATAACAAATATCAAACTTAAGCTTAAGGAATCTTAAAGGAGACAAGAACCTCAAAAGAACTTAAAGCCATAAAGGATATTAAAAAAATACATCTCTCATGCCAAATCTATGGTGAAAACATCCAGTATTGGACCTCTGCTTAGACGAGATGGGACCTATACAGATGACAATAAAGAAATGAGCGAGATATTCAAGTCCCAATACGAACTGTTATCCAGACTAAGGATCGATTGTAAATTATTTTATTATGACTGAGACTCAAAATTAGGTCATTTCAAAAATCTCTGATATTATTTTAACATCAAAAGACTTCGAAAATAATGACATGCCCATGGACTCTGCCCCAGGCCCAGATTCAGGAACTCCATGTTCATCAAGAACTGCAAGAAGCCCCTGTCACATGCCTTCAGCATTCTATGGAGAGGGAGCATGGACACAGAACTCATCCCACAATCACTAAAAACAACAGACATAGTCCACTCTACAAAGGTGGCAGTAAAGCAATTGCAAAGAACTACAGACCGATAGCTAACATCCCATATCATAAAAATCTTTGAAAGGATTCTAAGAAACAAGATCGCCAACCACCTAGGTATCCATCAGTTACACAACCCAGGGCAGCACAGGTTTAGAGCAGGTATCTCCTGCCTCTCCCAGCTACTGGACCACTATGACAAGGTCCTGGATGCTATAGAGGATAAACAAAATGCAGATGTAGTATACACAGACTTTGCGAAAGCCTTCTACAAGTGGAACCACGGTATAATAGAGCACAAAATGCGATAAAGGAATAACAGGAAAAGTTGATAGATGGATCTATAACTTCCCAACAATTAGAACACAAAAGCAATAGTAAACAGAGTACAGTCTGAGGCGGCTACAGTGAAAAGCTCTGTTCCACAAGGCACAGTACTCGCTCCCATCTTGTTCCTCATCCTCATCTCTGACATAGACACCCGAATACGTGACAGTGTCCTCCATCGAAGACACCGCAAGACTCCAAGCGGACATCAACCAAATCTTTAAATGGGCCACTCAAAACAATACGAAGTTCAATGAAGAGAAATTTTAACTACTCAGATATGGAAAACTTGAGGAAATTAAAACTATCAGGATATATAACAAATTTTATCCACAAAACAGAGCGAAAAACTAATGTGAAGGACCTGGGAGTGATAATGTCAGAGGATCTCACCTTCAAAGCCCTCAACAATGTATCTACCTCATCTGCTATGAATATGATAGGATGGATAATGAGAACCTTCAAAACTAGGGATGCTGTGCCCATGATGTTTCTCTTCAAATCGCTTGTTCTCTCTAGGCTGGAATACTGCTGTCACTTACTGCCCCCTTCAAGGTAGGCGAAATTGCTTACCTGGAGAACCTACAGAGAACTTTCACAGCACACCCAAGTACGATAAAGCACTTAAATTACTATGAACAGTTGAAGTCCTTTGATTTGTATTCCTGGAATGCAGGCGAGAAAGATATATGATAATACACTTGTAAATCCAAGAGGGATTAGTACCAAACATGCACACGAAAATCACTCACTACGAAAGCAAAGACTCTGCAAATTCAACATTCCCCCAATGAAAAGCAGGGGAGCCACGAGAACACTGATAGACAACACAGTAAGTGTCCTGGGCCCAAGACTGTTCAACTGCCTCCCAGCATACATAAGGGAGATTACCAATAAACCCCTGGCTGTCTTCAAGAAGGCGCTGGACTCGTACCCAAAGTCAGTTCCTGATCAGCCGGGCTGTACTTCGCTACGTCGGTTTACGTGCGGCCAGCAGTAACAGCCTGGTTGATCAGACCCTTATCCACCACGTGGCCTGTCACAGACCGAGCCGCGAGGTGCTGACACTCGAAACCCTCTCCAGGTATACTCCAGGTAATAAATGTGTCAACTTGTCAGTTCTCTGAACCATTTACCAACAGTCTCAGTGTTGTTTCTTGACTTGTAACTCCACCAGTGCAAATGACCTCATTGAGGTTCAGGACTCACTTTCTACTGGTTCAAACCCTACCGTTCCCTGATTCATTTGGCAGCTTCGTTGATGAGAGGTTTTACCCGCTCAGCAGACTTCTCCAGTCAAAATACAAAGGCGACAACAGATGGAACGTCCAACCTTGAGAGACACCTCCGTGCAAGACCTATGGATCTGCCAAAACATTTCATTGATAATTATAAATATCTGAAATACTGAGACTGTGTCAATATTCATCATCAACTAGATGAATGCTTTTTGAAGAGACTGCAATAATGATAATTTTAAGCAAAA
>WNWK01050247.1:0-12912 GCA_009830355.1 Cherax destructor | reverse complement strand
GGAGACAGACTAGATGGAGACAGAAATCATAGTCTAGGGAGACAGAATCATAGTACTAGGGGAGACAGCAATCATAGTAACTATAGGGAGACAGCAATCATAGTACTAGGGGAAGACAGCAATCATAGTACTTGGGGAGACAATCATAGTACTAGGGGAGACAGCAATCATAGTACTAGGGGAGACAGCAATCATAGTACTAGGGGGAACAGCAATCATAGTACTAGGGGAGACAGCAATCATAGTACTAGGGGAGACAGCAATCATAGTACTAGGGGAGACAGCAATCATAGTACTAGTGAGACAGCAATCATAGTACTAGGGGAGACAGCAATCATAGTACTAGGGGGCAGCAATCATAGTACTAGGGGAGAAGCAATCATAGTACTAGGGGAGACATGCAATCATAGTACTAGGGAGACAGCAATCATAGTACTAGGGCGAGAGCAATCATAATACTAGGGGAGACAGCAATCATAGTACTAGGGGAGACAGCAATCATAGTACTAGGGCGAGAGCAATCATAGTACTAGGGGAGACAGCAATCATAGTACTAGGGGAGACAGCAATCATAGTACTAGGGGGAGACAGCAATCATAGTACTAGGGGAGACAGCAATCATAGTACTAGGGGAGACAGCAATCATAGTACTAGGGGAGACAACAATCATAGTACTAGGGGGAGACAGCAATCATATTACTAGGTGGAGAGAGCAATCATAGTACTAGGAGGAGACAGCAATCATAGTACTAGGGGAAGAGAGCAATCATAGTACTAAGGGGAGACAGCAATCATAGTACTAGGGTGAGACAGCAGTCATAGTACTAGGGTGAGACAGCAATCATAGTACTAGGGGGAGACAGCAATCATAGTACTAGGTGAAGACAGCAATCATAGTACTAGGGGGAGAGAGTAATCATAATACTAGGGGGAGACAGCAATCATAGTAGTAGGGGGAGAGAGCAATCATAGTACTAGGGGAAGATAGCACAACTTTGTAGTACCCACAGTCAGTGGCCAGACTTCAAACACCTTTTATTGTACAGTAATAAAGGAATGGAAGAGACTGCCTGCACATGTCAAGGTCAGTCATATCATGAGCCAGTTCAAGAAGAGAGCCATAAGGTACCTAATGAGTGTTGCGGAGGTAATCACCGAAAACAGAGGTAAAATTTCCCCGAAAAAACTGTACGAAAACTGAATCATGAAAACAGAGATACAAGAAAAATGATGGTTGACTGTATACACCTCACTTGAGAAGAAAGAAGTCCCACTGGGAATCTTCATTGATCTATGCAAAGCTTTTGATACAGTCGACCATGATTTACTGCTCACAAAATTAGCACACTGGTATAAGGGGACACTCACTCAACTACCTAAAGTCATACCTTAGTAACAGAAGCCAATACGTGTACACAAACGGAGTGATCTCTTCCACACAACAAATTACAGTCGGAGTCCGTCAAGGAAGTATCCTGAGGCCACTCCTATTCCTCATTTACATGAATGACCTACCGAATGCATCACAACTACTCAAACCTATATTATTTGCAGATGACACTACATATGTCTTCTCTCACCCAAATTCAGTCATACTGACCAACACTTTTAATGCTGAATGACTGATGATGACTAACAAGCTTACTCTCAATACTGACAAGACCTACTTCATACAGTTTGGAAACAAAGCCACAAATGTTCTGCTTAACATAACGCTCAATGGTTCACCCACCACAAGACTCATAGAGGGAAAATTCCTAGGAATCCACCTTGACAGTAGCCTTAAATTCCAAACACACATACAACAAATTTCAAAGAAAATCTCAAAGACAGTAGGCATATCATCAAAGATATGCTACTATGTGCCTCAATCAGCTCTCCTTGCACTATATCACTCACTCATCTACCCTTATCTCACCTATGGAATCTGTGCATGAGGATCAACAACACTAAATCACCTTAGACCACTCATAACACAGCAAAAGGCTGCAGTCAGAATGATAACAAATTCCCACTCTAGACAGCATACTCCGCCAGTATTCAAAAGCCTAAAACTACTCACTGTAAAGAACATTCACACTTATTCTTGTGCCTACTACATATATAGAACTCTATACTCTAATATAAACCCTCCGCTCAAAATTCTCATCACCAACTTTAACAGGACCTTAACTAAATACTCATACTCAAAAATACTCAATGTTATTTTCTTATAAGATAATTTCCATTTTTACTATTATGTTCTATTATATTACTTTCAAAAATGCTCAATGATATTTTCCTTAAAATAATTTTAATTTTTACTATTAACTACCATCCTACTAAACACTTGTTACAATGTAATATCACCATATTGTAATTTGAACAATGTAATATCATCATACTGTAATCTGAACAATATTTAAATAAGACAAACTCAATCAATTTCTTTAATATTATGTACATAGTCTATAAGCCATTAGATTAAGCTGCCCTTAATGCCACGGCATGTCAGTGGCTCTTCTTTCACTTCTATGTAAACTTCTATGAAAAATTGCAAAGAAATAAATTTGTATTGTATTGTATTGAATAGTATAATAATAAGATATTATCTACTTTATAGTATAATAATAAGATATTATCTCCTTTGTAGTATAATAAGATATTATCTCCTTTATAGTTTAATAATAAGATATTATCTCTTTTATAGTATAATAAGATATTATCTCCTTTATAGTATAATAATAAGATATTATCTCCTTTATAGTATAATAATAAGATATTATCTCCTTTATAGTATAATAAGATATTATCTACTTTATAGTATAATAATATATTATCTACTTTATAGTATAATAACATATCATCTACTTTATAGTATAATACCATATCATCTACTTTATAGTATAATAATAAGATATTATCTACTTTATTTTTTATTTTTTTATTAATACATCGGTCGATACCCACCAAGGGAGGGTGGCCCAAAAAATAAAATCTTTCATCATCATTCACTCCATCACTGTCTTGCCAGAGGGGTGCTTTACACTACAGTTATAAAACTGCAACATTAATACCCCTCCCTCAGAGTGCAGACACTGTTCTTCCCATCTCCAGGACTCAAGTCCGGCCTGCCGGGTTTCCTGAATCCCTTCATAAATATTACTTTGCTCACACTCCAACAGCACGTCAAGTATTAAAACCAATTGTCTCCATTCACACCTATCACACAAAACCTCCTTTACCCCCTCCCTCCAACCTTTCCTAGGCTGACCCCTACCCCGCCTTCCCTCCACTACAGATTTATACACTCTCAAAGTCATCCTGTCTCATTCCATTCTCTCTACATGTCCGAACTACCTCAACAACCCCTCCTCAGCTCTCTGGATAATAGTTTTGGTAATCCCGCACCTCCTCCTAATTTCCAAACTCCGAATTCTCTGCATTATATTCACACCACACATTGACCTCAGACATGACATCTCCACTGCCTCCAGCCTTCTCCTCATTGCAACATTTATCATCAATGCTTCACACATATAAGAGTGTTGGTATAACTATACTCTCATACATTCCCCTCTTTACTTCCATGGACAAAGTTCTTTGTCTCCACAGACTCCAAAGTGCTCCACTCACCCTTTTCCCCTCATCAATTCTATGATTCACCTCATCCTTCATAGACCCATCTGCTGACATGTCCACTCCCAAATATCTGAATACATTCACCTCCTCCATATTCTCTCCCTCCAATCTGATATCCAATCTTTCGTCAGCTAATCTTTTTGTTATCCTCATCACCTTACTCTTTCCTATATTCACTTTCAATTTTCTTCCTTTACACACCCTACTAAATTCATCCACCAACCTTTGCAACTTCTCGTCAGAATCTCCCAAAAGCACAGTGTCATCAGCCAAAAGCAACTGTGACAACTCCCACTTTGTATTTGAATCTTCATTGATTTACGTAAAGCTTTTGATACACTTGACCATGATCTGTTACACCTAAAATTATCACACTATGGTATAAGAGGACACTCCCTCAACTACCTAAAATCATACCTTAGCAACAGAAACCAATATGTGTACACAAATGGAGCTAGCTCTACCGCACAAACTATTACAGAAGGTGTCCCACAGGGAAGTGTTCTTGGCCCACTTATCTTTCTCATTTACATTAACGACCTACCAAATGCATCTCAACTACTCAAACCCATACTATTTGCAGATGACACTACATACGTTATCTCGCACCCAAGCCCAGACTTACTAGCCAACACTGCAAATACTGAATTGCAGAAAATATCTACCTGGATGATGACCAACAAATTTACTCTCAATATTGATAAAACCTATTTTATCCAGTTTGGGAACAGAGCTACAAACGCACCACATAACATAATGATAAACGGATCCCCTATCACAAAACTCACAGAGGGAAAATTCTTAGGAATCCATCTTGACAGTGGCCTCAGATTTCAGACACATATACAACAAATTTCCAAGAAAGTCTCAAAGACCGTGGGAATACTATCCAAGATACGGTACTATGTTCCACAACCAGCTCTCCTTACCCTATATCACTCACTCTTTTACCCCTCCCTCACTTATGGAATCTGCGCATGGGGCTCTACATCAATAACTCATCTTAGTCCACTAATAACACAACAAAAGGCAGCAGTTAAAAAGTTATTGTACTTTAAGACTTATATAGAAATAAATTAGGCGGCTAATAAGGGTGGAGGTGCAGGTAAATGGTCAATAGATTTCTCCAGAATATTGACAGATTTTTTTTATGCATCAGTATATAGATGAAGCGACAAGATGAGGGGGGGGGGTAGAATGATAACACATTCACACTCCAGACAACATACTCCACCAATATTCAAAAACCTAAACTTACTCACCATACAAGACATCCATACTTTTTACTGTGCCTATTACATACATAGAACACTCTATGCAAATATTAACCCACCACTCAAACTTCTTACCAATTTTAACAGGACACATGACCATAACACTAGACACAGATCACTCCTCGATGTTCCCCGTGTCCATCTAACACAATGTAAAAACTCAATGCATATAAAAGGCACGAAAATTTGGAATTCATTACCTGTCATTGCCAAAGAAACCCTTCCTGTACCCCAATTCAAAACGATGCTAAAAAACCACCTTCTCACCCAAACCTAAGTACTTAATATCAAACATTCCCAACAAAGTAGAATAATCACTTAAATGTAAAAACCTGACTAATCACTTAAATGTAAAAACCTGTTATGAATAATCCATACTAAGCTAATTGTTCCATAACATTTACATTATAATGACCACGTAAACTGTAACTGCAATGCAAATAATTGTTTTAAATTGTTATCTCACACAATTAGTTGCATTACTACAATTAATTGATATGTTCAACTTATATTCAAACTTTATAACTTAGATACACAATTATACTTATTATATAAATTATCAACCATAACTTTTTACCATGTAGTCTAAGTAGTCCTAAGAATGCCCGCAATGCACAGCATATTAGGGGCTTTTGGCATGTACATCTCATTAATACCTATGTATTTTGTCTACCCAACCATGTATCATTGTACCAAGTCTAAATAAAGTATTATTATTATTATTATTATTATTATTATTATTATTATTATTATTATTATTATCTTTTAACCTCACACCTCTTGCCAAGACCCTCGCATTCACTTCTCTTACAACCTCATCTATAAATATATTGAACAACCATGGTGACATCACACATCCTTGTCTAAGGCCCAGTTTTACTGGGAAATAGTCCCCCTCACTATCCTCATAAAAACTCTTCGCTGCTTTCAGTAACCTACCTCCTATTCCATACACCTGCAACATCTGCCACATTGCCCCCCTATCCACCCTATCATACGCCTTTTCCAAATCCATAAATGCCATAAAAACCTCTTTACCCTTATCCAAATACTGTTCACTTATATGTTTCACTGTAAACACTTGGTCTACAAACCCCCTACCTTTCCTAAAGCCCCCTTGTTCATCTGCTATCCTGCTTTCTGTCTTACTCTTAATTCTTTCAATAATAACTCTACCATACACTTTACCAGGTACACTCAACAGACTTATTCCCCTATAATTTTTGCACTCTCTTTTGTCCCCTTTGCCTTTATACAAAGGAACAATACACTCTCTCTGCCAATCCCTAGGTACCTTACCCTCTTCCATACATTTATTAAATAATAGCACCAACCACTCCAAAACTATATCTCCACCTGCTTTTAACATTTCTACCTTTATCCCATCAATCCCGGCTGCCTTACCCCCTTTCATTCTACAGTACCTACTGCCTCATGAACTTTCCCCACACTCACAACTGGCTCTTCCACACTCCTACAAGATGTTATTCCTCCTTGCCCTATACACGAAATCACAGCTTCCCTGTCTTCATCAACATTTAACAACTCCTCAAAATATTCCCTCCATCTTCCCGATACCTCTAACTCTCCATTAAATAACTCTCCTCTCCTATTTTTAACTGTCAAGTTCATTTGTTCCCTAGGCTTCCTCAACTTATTAATCTCACTCCAAAACTTTTTCTTATTTTCAACAAAATTTGTTGGTAACTTCTCACCCACTCTCTCATTTGCTCTCTTTTTACATTGCTTAATCACTCTCTTAACCTCTCTTTTTTTCTTCATATACTCTTCACTCCTTTCATCACTTCTACTTTGTAAAAAACTCTCATATGCTAACGTTTTCTCCCTTACTACTCTCTTTACATCATCATTCCACCAATCGCTCTTCTTCCCTCCCGCACCCACTCGCCTGTAACCACAAACTTCTGCTGAACACTCTAACGCTACATTTTTAAATCTACCCCATACATCTTCGACCCCATTGCCTACACTCAGTAGCCCATCTATGCTCCAATAGTTGTTTATCTAATTTATAGTATAATAATAAGATATTATCTACTTTATAGTATAATAAGATATTATCTACTTTATAGTATAATAATAAGATATCTACTTTATAGTATAATAATAATAAGATATTATCTACTTTATAGTATAATAAGATATCATCTACTTTATAGTATAATAAGGTATTACAAGGACCCCAATGGAAATAAGTCACTGTCTGACTTTTTGTGTTATCCTAGGTAGTGTACACATATGCTGCTATGTATGATAATCTATGTAACTGTATTTGTGTATACCTGAATAAACTTACTTACTTTACTTTACTTTACTGGTGGTCTGGTGGCTAAAGCTCTCGCTTTACAAGGCAAGGGTCTGGGTTCGATTCCCAACCAGGGTAGAAACATTGGACGTGTTTCTTTACACCGGTTGTCTATGTTCACCCATCAGTAAAATGGGTACCTGGGAGTTAGTGGACTGGTGTGGGTCGCATCCTGGGACATAACAGTATATATAGTAGTATGTCATTGATGTCAGCTATGGTCTGTATACCTTGTACATGTACTTGTAGCAAATAAAGCTTTTATTATTATATTATACTTTACTTACTAATACAAGAGAGGTGGTGTGGTTGCCTCAGTGGTTATCTCCACAATAAACTTACTTTATTTACTTACTTTACTTACTAATACAAGAGAGGTGGTGTGGTTGCCTCAGTGGTTATCTCCACAATAAACTTACTTTATTTACTTACTTTACTTACTAATTCAAGGAGGTGGTGTGGTTGCCTCAGTGGTTATCTCCACAATAAACTTACTTTATTTACTTACTTTACTTACTAATACAAGAGAGGTGGTGTGGTTGCCTCAGTAGTTATCTCCACAATAAACTTACTTTATTTACTTACTTTACTTACTAATACAAGAGAGGTGGTGTGGTTGCCTCAGTGGTTATCTCCACAATAAACTTACTTTATTTACTTACTTTACTTACTAATACAAGAGAGGTGGTGTGGTTGCCTCAGTGGTTATCTCCACAATAAACTTACTTTATTTACTTACTTTACTTACTAATACAAGAGAGGTGGTGTGGTTGCCTCAGTGGTTATCTCCACAATAAACTTACTTTATTTACTTACTTTACTTACTAATACAAGAGAGGTGGTGTGGTTGCCTCAGTGGTTATCTCCACAATAAATCTTAACAATATTTGGGCTTCTCAACTTATATAGCCATTAATACAGGTTATGAACTCACTTGTTAGCAGCAGATTAGTTGATATGAGTAGTTGGAAGAGAGTGTTTATTATTATAATCAAAAGAAGCGCTAAACCACAGGGGTTATAAGAGAGTGTTTAGGCCGACAAAACTGTAAGAGTGAACCTTTGTTTACATAAAGTGTTGTTCCCTCCATCAACCCGTCTACACAAACTCTTATAAAACTTTAACAATACCACCTCAACTCATCTCCATAAACATTATTTATAATCACAATAATTATTACGATGAATACTAATACTAGGAAAAAATCAGACACAAAAAAGAGGATTTAATACTCTATATTACAGCTAAATAATGAAAACATATTGGAACCACTAATAGAACATCAACATGCGAAAATGGTCACATTTCTAATACATATATTTCTTTTGTTAATTTTCAGCTTTTACAGTATTGGGACATTTTTAAATTCAAATTCTTTATTTATATTAATATACATAGTGGGGTGTACCTATGATTATACATTTTATGAAGTAGATATTACAAGATTGTTAATAATATGCCTAGGTATAATAATAATTTATGTAGACATGGTACAATGATACATAGTTCGGTATAAAAGAGATGTACATGCCAAAAATCCCTAATATGCTGTGCATTGCGGGCATTCTTAAGATTAACTAATATAATAATAATAATAATATCTTTATTTACTACAAGTACATGTATATCTGGACTAATACTATATCCCCTCTAAAATCAGGCATAATCACAGACAACACCACAGACCACTATCCTACCTTTCTCATAACTAACCTTGGTAAATTGCCCCTGGATATTACAAAAGTTACCTTCAGACTACATAATGAGTCAGCTGTAAATAACTTTATAACAGCTATGATTAACATTGACTGGCATAATGAGTTAGAAACATAAACAGAATACTAATGAATGCATCAAGAATTTCCTTAACAAAACCCACCACCTCTATAACAAACATTGCCCTAAAAAACTAAACAGATCACAGCTAAGAGACTTAACAATCCCTGGCTAACACCCAGCATCCTTAAATCCATTAGCAAAAGGCACCAATATGAAAAACAATACAGAAGGGGTCTAATAACAAGAGAACAATCCAAACGCTACTCATCAATCCTTACCAGCCTGATAAGAAGATCAAAAAAATTGTATTATGTGAACAGACTCCAGAACATAAAAGGTGATATGAAAAAGACCATGAAGACCCTATCTGCAATTCTAGGAAATAATAAGATAGCGAAAAACAACACCATCAAATTATCAAGAGCAGATGAACCCCTACTCTCACCTACTGAGACAGCAAACAGACTTAATGTTTTCTTCTCCACCATAGGAAAGAATCTAGCGAGTAAAATCCCAAGCTCAAACACCCGTCCAACAGACTACTTCACAAACACCTACCCTAATACGCTATTCCTAGCTCCTACCAACCCAATTGAAGTCTCGCTCATAATCAACATCCTTAAAAACAAGGCAGGAGACATAAACAGCTTACCAACTTTTATGTACAAAAAAGCTTCACAGGTACTGTCACCAATTATAGCAACACTATTCAATAAATCCATTGAAGCCTCTACCTTTCCATCAATTCTCAAAATAGCTAGGGTCACCCTGATCCACAAAGGAGGTGATCAAACAGACCTGAATAATTATAGACCAATTTCTAATTTACCATTGCTTTCTAAAATCTTCGAAAAATTAATTCATAGACAAATCTATTCCTACCTCGTCTCACACAATCTACTCAACCCCTGTCAATTTGGATTCAGGACAAACAAGAGCACAAACGATGCTATTATGCACATGTTGGAGTTAACATATACAGCACTTGAGAAGAAAGAAGTCCCACTGGGAATCTTCATTGATCGACGCAAAGCTTTTGATACAGTCGACCATGATTTACTGCTCACAAAATTTGCACACTATGGTATAAGGGGGCACCCACTCAACTACCTCTCACCAACAGAAGCCAATACGTGTACACAAATGGAGCGAACTCTTCCACACAACAAATTTCAGTCGGAGTCCCTCAAGGAAGTGTCCTGGGGCCACTCCTATTCCTCATTTACATAAATGACCTACCGAATGCATCACAACTACTCAAATCCATTTTATTTGCAGATGACACAACATATGTCTTCTCTCACCCAAATCCAGTTATACTGGCCAACACTGTTAATGCCGAATTACAGAAAATATCAACATGGATGACGACTAACAAGCTTACTCTCAATACTGACAAGACCTACTTCATACAGTTTGGAAGCAAAGCCACAAATGTTCCACTTAAAATAACGCTCAATGGTACACCCATCACAAGACTCACAGAGGGAAAATTCCTAGGAATCCACCTTGACAGTAGCCTTAAATTCCAAACACACATACAACAAATTTCCAAGAAAATCTCGAAGACAGTAGGCATATTATCAAAGATACGCTATTATGTACCACAATCAGCTCTCCTTGCACTATTTCATTCACTTATCTACCCATATCTCACCTATGGAATCTGTGCATGGGGATCAACAACATTAAATCACCTTAGACCACTCATAACACAACAAAATGCCACAGTCAGAATGATAACAAATTACCACTCTAGACAGCATACTCCACCAATATTCAAAAGTCTCAAACTACTCACCGTAAAGAACATTCATACTTACTCTTGTGCCTACTACATATATAAAACTTTACACTCTAATATAAACCCTCCGCTCAAAATTCTCCTCACCAACTTTAATAGGACCCATGACCACAACACAAGACACAGATCACTTTTTGATATAACCCGTGTTCATATCAACCTATGTAAAAATTCTATGCACATAAAGGGCCCCAGAATCTGGAATTCCCTACCAGTAAATATTAAGATAATCTTATCTGAAAATCAATTTAAGACTCAACTCAAAAATCACCTACTCACCCAAAACTAAATGATCATACTATAAACTACTCTGAAAAATGCTCATTATTACTTTCCTATACGATAATCTCTATTTTAATAATATGTTACTATTATGTTACCCCCTACTCAATCAAAACTAAATACTCATATTATAAGTTAATGTCAAAAATGCTCAATGTTATTTTCCTTAAGATAATCTCAATTTCATATTACCATTCAAGAATCTTCTCAACTGTAACAATCTAATATCATTATATAATAATTTAAACAGTAAAATTTCATCATATTGTAATTTTGAAAACAATTTTTAACTAGAATAAAATCAATAAATTTCTCTAATATTAAGTACATAGTCTTTAAGTTACTAGAATAAGCTGCCCCTAATGCCATGGCATGCCAGTGGCTCTCCTTGCACTCAATTTACATTGTAACTACCAATACCTATGTAATCTGCAATCTGCAATGAAATAAAATTTACTTTACTTTACAGGGTATACAGTCCTAGCTGACATCAATGACATACTACTATATAGAAAGTCCCTTGTTATGCAGAGCATTTCAGGCAAATTAGGTCCTTGTCCCAGGATGCGACCCACACCAGTCGACTAACTCCCAGGTACCCATTTTACTGATGGGTGAACATAGACAACCGGTGTAAAGAAACACGCCCAATGTTTCTACAAGAGCTGGGAATCGAACGCAGACCCTCGCCGTGTGAAGCCAGAGCTTTAGCGACGAGGCCACGGGGCACCGTGGTAAAAAGTTGTGGTTCATAATTTATAAAATTAGTATAATTGTGTATCTAAGTTGTAAAATTTGAGTATAAGTTGAACATAATAATTAATTGATTGTAGCAATGCAATTAATTGAGTGAGATAGCAATATAAAACAATTAGTTGCATTGCAGTGACAGTTTATGTGGTCATTATAATGTAAATGTTATAGAAACAGTTAGCTTAGTAGTATGTATTATTCATAACAGGTTTTTTTTACATTTAAGTGATAATCAGGTTTTTACATTTAAGTGATTATTCTACTTTGTTGGGAAAGTTTGATATTGAGCACTTAGGTTTGGGTGAGGTGTTTTTTTAGCATCGTTTTGAATTGGGGTACAGGTAGGGTTTCTTTGGCAATGACAGGTAATGAATTCCAAATTTTCGTGCCTTTTATATGCATTGAGTTTTTACATAGTGTTAGATGGACACGGGGAACATCGAGGAGTGATCTGTGTCTAGTGTTATGGTCATGTGTCCTGTTAAAATTAGTAAGGAGAAGTTTGAGTGGTGGGTTAATATTTGCATAGAGTGTTCTATGTATGTAATAGGCACAGTAAAAAGTATGAATATCTTGTATGGTGAGTAAGTTTAGGTTTTTGAATATTGGTGGAGTATGTTGTCTGGAGTGTAAATGTGTTATCATTCTAATTGCTGCCTTTTGTTGTGTTATTAGTGGTCTGAGATGAGTTATTGATGTAGAGCCCCATGCGCAGATTCCATAGGTGAGGTAGGGGTAAATGAGTGAGTGATATAGGGTAAGGAGAGCTGGTTGTGGAATATAGTACCGTATCTTGGATAGTATTCCCACGGTCTTTGAGACTTTCTTGGAAATTTGTTGTATATGTGTCTGAAATTTGAGGCCACTGTCAAGATGGATTCCTAAGAATTTTCCCTCTGTGAGTTTTGTGATAGGGGTCCCGTTTATCATTATGTTAAGTGGTGCGTTTGTAGCTCTGTTCCCAAACTGGATAAAATAGGTTTTATCAATATTGAGAGTAAGTTTGTTGGTCATCATCCAGGTAGATATTTTCTGCAATTCAGTATTTACAGTGTTTGCTAGTGTGTCTGGGC
>WNWK01050246.1:0-12913 GCA_009830355.1 Cherax destructor | reverse complement strand
ATGCCGGGTTAAGGGGGAATCCATCATTTCATTTTCCCTCAGTAAAAATTGGGAATCCCTTTGACCCATTCATGTCGGGAGAATTTGGGAACAGTGTAAAAGAAACCCAATCCCAAACTAAGTTCCCCCCAAGACAAGCAAAAAAGTGTTTTACCTTTTTTTTTTTTTTTTTTTTGATCACTATCAGTAACACAACATAGAACCCAAAATAAAAAACCCCAAAACATAAAGGCTTCCAAACAACATACAAAAAAACCATTCATTTAAATTGCTAAAAAATTTTTACCCATCCATAAAAATTCCATTTCCCCACTTTCCAATCCTTTCACACTTGACAATACAAAAACCAAACATCTCATAACACTTCACCACACAGGGTAAAAGTAAAAAAAACCCAAAACCCGAGGCCTATACTACCTCAAACCCCGAAAAGATCTCAACACATAAGGCTTAAAACAGAACCTTATAAAACATCCCTGATTCCTGTAAAACCAAACACACATTCATGTCCACAGGAAACAGCCAAAACAAAAGGGAAAACCCAAAAACCCCCCACCCCTAAGAACTACAGCTATACCCTCCCTACACCTACCACACATCACCAAACACCCCCCCCACCAATAAAACCCTCAAAACCCTCCACTGTAAAAACTCTATATTTGAGGGAAAAAACCCCCCAATCCCCCATAAATTCCCTTTCCCTAAATTTGTTCAAAAAATTAGGGCCAAAGTTTTAACCCACCCCCCTCACCCCCAAAAACCCCCTACTCCAAAACAGAAAATATAACCAAAACAATGTACCCCTGCCCTGCGCAACTTTCCATAATCCCCAAAACCTAAACTTAAAGCACGCAACACGGACACACCCCCCCCAACTAATAAAATTTCAACACCCCCTCCCCAATCCCTCCCCTTTTCCCATGCCCCTAAAAAAATACACCACATGAAATGCCCCCCCACTCCCCACTTTTTATCACCCCCCCCATTATTTGTCATACCCATCATAAAAAGCTGACTCTTTGCCCAAAATCCCATGCAAAAACTTAAAACCACCTCCCGAACATTTGGGACAAACCCTTAAACCTTCCAAACCACCACCAAATATTTTTTCCAGTCATACAAAGGGAAAGATTCCCCCCCCTCACTCCCCCTTTCCACACCCCCCCCTTTTAAACCCTTATTTCCACCCCCTTTACCGAATCCCGAACCACCAAAAGGGGAACCCAAGGACCCTCACACCCCACCAACTCTCTACCTCCCCACCATTTCCCTCCCCTCCTCATCCCCCCCATCTATGCGCCACCCCCTCCCCCCCAGAAAAAACGAAATTCCTGTTTCAAAAACACCCCCAGCCTCAGTTTTAAAGGGAACCCAAAACCCCAAAACCCCCCCACTTTGGGAATCAATTTTTCCCACCACCCCCATTTAACCAATGCCTACCCCTTCCCCACAAAAATTATAAACCCCCTTTTTCCAACCTACAACATCCTCCAACAAAGGTAAAACTGCCGCCCTAAACCATAACTTACTGTATACTAATACATTCACCACAACAACTCTTTGTAATAAAGTTACCTTCCTTCACCCCCCAACCCTTCATCCTATCCAAAGCTTTATCTACCACCTCCCTAGAATTCACCCCCCTTGCCCTTACTAGATTACCACAAACACTATACCACAAACTTTCAACTTCTACGCAAGACCATCCCTCCCGTACCCCCAACGCCCCCTATCCAACTTCCTACCTCTAACAAAACCGATTTACCCTATTAACACTCATGCCCGTCACCTTACCAAACCTCACCACCAATCACTGATCCATCGTAAACATTCACTAGATGTTACCAACAACGTGGTATCATCTACGTAACCTATTATTTCAGCCCTGCACCCCCCACCCCCCCCCTCCCTTGCTCCCTTTTCAACCAACCGAAAAAAGGGTCCTGCAAAAACGCAAAGGATCTGAGATAAAGGACATCCCTGACGAATACCTCTACCCATACTTACTGCCCAACTAATCCTGCCATTAATTTGTACCTTAAGCAATGCCTCAGCATATATAAGTCGAACCCAACCCACTATTTCCTCACCAAAACCCTGTCTCCTCATAATCTCCAACAATGCTCCCTATGCACCCTATCAAAGCCATAGCCCAATCCAAACCTAACACCTCCTTCACCACATCTTCTAAAAAACCCTTAATCCTCCTATGTCCCATTCCTCATACTCCTCCTGGGATCCCAAATTGCCCCTCATGCAACCAACCCTTCAAACCCCTCTTAAGCCTATTTGCCAAAATTTTGAAAATTTTATAATCTGTGCACATCAAAGCAATTACTCTATAATCCTTAAGTCCCTTAGGTCCCTCACGTTTAGGGACCAACACCACCACCCGGTTCTAACTGACTCTGCAAGCACCCCCTCCCTCATTTCATTAAAAACCTTTACCAAAACCTCTCTCAACACATCCCAATACATTACATACACCTCACCAGGCAAACCATCAATCCCTGGTGTCTTCCCCAACGTAGTCCTTTACCGCCACCCAAACCTCCCCCTCAGTAATTCCCCCACCTAACTCCCTCATCTCCTCACCACTCACTCTCTCCTCTATGCTACTTAACACTTCCTCCCCTATAAGCATCCTCCTCCCTCATAAATTTTTTCATACCACAATTCCGCATACCCACTCATCGCTACAGTCGTACTTAAAACCCTACCCTTCTTATACCCCCCCAAAATTTTCCTCAACTTCCAACGACCCTATTGTCATACCTTCTCTCCTCCTACGAAATTGCCTCAGAACCACCTCCGATGCCTTATCACCCCACAACACTTCATCCATGCCACTCCTGACTCTTAACGCTTGAAACCGATCATTCTGAATATCCCTTAAAGCTACCTAATACCCTCCAAACTCTCTCCACTCCCTACCCCCTCCTCCAGCATCCCTCAATAACCCCTCTAAATACCGTTGATACCCAAATCTATATCCGCATCTTCCCTACCCACCTTTTTCAAAATCCTTAATGGCAAAATTTCCCACATTCATTCCACCACTTAGCCACCCCCACAATACCCACCCCCACAAAACCTCCACCACCCTCAAAATCCACCTGCCACGCTAGCCTCTTCAACATCCCTACATTGAGCTTCCAATAACTTTTGAAACACCTGCACTGC
The DNA here is from genome assembly GCA_009830355.1 of Cherax destructor. NCBI lineage: Eukaryota > Metazoa > Arthropoda > Malacostraca > Decapoda > Parastacidae > Cherax > Cherax destructor. Next base: position 9,730 of record WNWK01050246.1, on the reverse strand, counting down.
CCCTCCCACCCTAATTGTGCCAAAACACCTTTATGGTCCGAAACCAACATCTATGCATTCCACTTTCTCCACCGCCACTACTTTTGACACATATATCCTATCTAAACGGGCTGCATACTGTCCCCTACCAAACGTATACTCTACCAGGTTATTCCCACCTCCCACTACGTCCACCACCCCACTGCACACAAAACCTCCCTCAAGATCCTCACAACTTGCCCCAACCCTCAGTTCCACATCCTTGAGTCTAATAATACACCTCCAATCTCCCCTATGATAGCTACTTGAGGCAAACCCCTTAAAGCATAAATTAACTCTTCCCTCACAAAATTATCCTTCACAACAAAATTGGTGCCGCCGCATATAAACCCCAATAAAACTAACATTAACCACCCCCATCTACCATCCACCCTAACCACTCTACCCCCTCCCCTTCTTCCCATGACCCCAAAACAAAAGGACTACCCTCCCTCACCCCCACCCCCACCCCCTTTTAAGCCAGCAGACCCCCCACAAAAACCTGAAACCCCTTCAGAAACAACTCATTACCCTTCCGAAAATTATGTTCCTGGAAAAATACTACGTCAATCTTAAACCTACATAAGGTATCCTCTACCCACCTACACTTGACCTCATTCCTGAGGCCATTCACATTGATACTTAGACACCTGAAGTTAAAGGCATTGGTTTACCCTTCTGTTTCACTTGCTTCCTGTCATTCTTATCAGTTGATCCAACCTTAGTAACACACTTTTTATCACCTGCCACTTCCTTATTTACTCTGGTACTACCATTTCCTCTAATACCAGCCACATTACCACGTACCACCTCTGACCATACCTTTTTCCCGGTCTCTGCCCAGGAGTGAGGATGTCATTTTCCGCCTCCTCCCCAGTTCTCTTTCTTGATTCCACCCTCTCCATTTCCTCCTCTACATCCTCCTGCTGTCTATGGACCTCCACATCCACCTGTACCACAGTCGCCGTAGCTCCACTACTTTCAATCTGGTCCAAAGAAGGCAGCAAAGTCTCCACCTCACCACCCACACCCCCATTCTCCAAATCCATACTCTACCTCCCAACATCTCATTCAAATCCTCCAATATAGCAGCCTCATTTACCACACTATGATCATCCTCCTGTTGTTCCTCAGTCTCCTGAGGCGGCCGCTGATCCTCCAAATTCCTCTCTTCTCGAGTCTGCATCACTTCCTGTTCTGCCTGCTCCACTTCCTCACTCCACTGCCTTCCTTCCGGTTGACTTTCCATGGCACCATCCTCCAGTACCACGCCCTTACGCTCCTCCACACTCTTGCCTGCAGGTTCGCCATTCCCACGTCGTCATCCTCCCGTCTCCGCACACTCCAGCCGCCAGATGTCCAGGCTGCCCACACAATCTACATGTACGCACCTGCCCTTGATATGTCACGTATACCTGTGTACGGAAACAATCCACCATTACATAAGATGGTATGGGCTTGCGCAATGTCATTTTTACTGAATAAGTTCCCTCCAAAAGACCTGCATATAGCCCTGCGCCCATCTGCCAATATTGACTGCATGAATGACACCAAATACCTTAAAAACGTCGCGGACGTCCTCCGGTCCCATTTCAAAGGGAATATTCTGGACCTTAATCCATTTGTAGACAGCTGACACGTCCCGTAAACATACCTCTACACCAGGATTTACCATCATTCGTTGATCCTGATATGCGTCCACCACCCTTTGATATGCTTCCGTGCTTGCAAATTTCACAAACAGCCTCTTTGCACCGTTAATCGATATACCATAAAGATCTGCAAGTGTCACATGGTATGTGTCGCGAAGAACAGCAGGTAATATCACATCCGCATTCGTCGAGTAGACCGCTCCTTGTATAAACTCAACACATACTGTGTTAACTCGCCGCCAGTAGCCGTCCACCATCTTTGCTGAAAATATAATTTCCAACTGCTACCACCAGGGGCTGACCAACACGTCCGCACACCACCAGTGCTGGACGCGGAATATGTCTACCTATTGAGGCTCGCAGGACCCTATGTCTAGCCCTTATACAATGTCATATGGACTACGCTTGCTCTTCATGGTACTTTGCCTTGCCAAAAAAACTGAAAGATAAGCTGCAAATAACCCAGAACAAAATGGTAAGATTCATCCTGGACCTGAGTCCAAGAGAGCATGTAGGCCAGGATGAATTACAACAATTGGATATGCTGAATATTGAAGACAGAGTAAAACAACTTAAATTAAATCAAGTTTATTAAATTGCTCACAAACAGTGTCCAGAATATCTTGGTGCCAATTTTGTCAAGGCTGGGAACCAAAGCAGTCATAGTAATAGGGGGAGAGAGCACAACTTTGTAGTACCCACAGTCAGAGGCCAGGCTTCAAACACCTTTTATTGTACAGCAATAAAGGAATGGAACAGACTGCCTGCACATGTCAAAGCCAGTCATAGCATGAGCCAGTTCAAGAAGAGAACCAAAAGGTACCTAATGAATGTAGGGACAGAAAGGGAGGAGAATGATTTTTTATTTTTTTAGCTAACACACATGTATATGTAAATAACTCTTTTTACCTTATTCCTAGTGTATACATATATCCTTTATAATAGAATAACATATATATCCTACAATGTAAAAATTAAGGTATAAAAAGGACCCCAATGGAAATAAGTTACTCTGACTTTTTTGGGTTATCCTAGGTTCTCTACACATATGCTGTTATGTATGATAATGTATGTAAATGTATTTCTGTATACCTGAATAAACTTACTTACTTACTAATCTTTCATAGACCCATCTGCTGACACATCCACTCCCAAAATATCTGAACGATGTAGCTATGTAGTGGAGGCAGGATCCATTCATAGCTTTAAGAAGAGGTATGATAAAGCTCATGGTGCAGAGAGAGTGACCCGGTAGTGGCCAGTGAAGAGGCGGGGCCAATAGCTATGTCTCGACCCCTGCAACCACAACTAGGTGAGTACATTCACTTCATTCTCTCTCCCTCCAATCTGATATCCAATCTTCTGTTATCCAATTTTTTTGTTATCCTCAGCACCTTACTCTTTCCTATATTCACTTTTAATTTCCTTCTTTTTCATACCCTACCAAACTCATCCACCAACCTCTGCAACTTCTTTTCAGAATCCCCCAAAAGCACAGTGTCATCAGCAAAGAGCAACTGTGACAACTCCCACTTTGTGTTAGATTCTCTTTATCTTTTAACCCCACACCTCTTGCCAACACCCGAGCATTCACTTCTCTTACAACTCCATCTATAAATATATTGAACAATATAAAAAATTATATAAATTAAAATATTATTATTTATTATTATAATCAAAAGAAGCGCATAAATTAAAATAAAAACGAGAAAGAAAGGTATATCAGCAAAACTTCTGCAAGTGGCAGGACTTGATGTTGCCATCAGGTGAGCATCCAGTGCCAAATTTGCGGTCTTATATCTCGGTAAGTACTGGTCTTAATTTTTTATTGGGGTCTTATTGCGCTCCCTGAATGGGGCACAATGTATATATATGTATATATTTCATTTTTAATGTACATTTATCTATTCATATAAATTTATATTGCTGATATTTTTTATATTAACTAAATCGTAAATATCTTGCTTTATATTATTTGCTTAGCTATACTATTAGGTAAGATGTAAGAATTTACATGTTACAGTGCTCCCTTGTTCGAGAGTGTTTAGTAGCTGTCCGTGGATTGGCAAATTACCTTGATAACTGCCACCTTGCTTATTTAATTGCTGGCTCCTTACTGGAGTAGCCGGGTGAGTCACGTGACCAGTGGCGTGATGGCACCTGAGTTGGGAGATGCCTTGCCTTCCTCCCTCTCTCGTTTGCTGGTGCTGGTTCCACCAACACCTCCTCCTTCTCTCATGACTTTGGCTGTTTCCTCATCATTTAGACTCTGTTTTGGTAGAGTATGTTTTCTGTGTTTAGACGAAAAAAAAATTCTCGGGACTCTGTGTAACTCTGTTCACAGAGAATAGCCTAGACTTAGTGATTTTTGACGTTTTACTGAGGGTGTGTTGTACTGACACTCTAAGATACCCAGGTCCTGAGCTTTAGCTTCTGACCTAATTCGTTTTGGAATCTGCTCATTGTTGTAGTTGGGGATTTGGTTATGCTGAACTTAGATTCAGTATTAAGGGAGTTTTGTGACTTTTGTTGAGGATCTGCAGATGGTCCCTAGTTAGGGTCGTTATTTTACCTCCGTGTTCTTAACGCTGTGCTGTTGCTGCTTGTTATATTGCTGTTCGGCGAATCGGTCATTTTACTGTCCAAGCAAGCTGTTCTGATTGTCAGTCTAGTCAAGAAGTTAGTTTATGTGAGGACGTTTAGTCAGTCACTGTTTAAGTCGAGTCGAGTCCTGAAACATAACGAGCTACCTGTAGCACTTACTCACATACACACACACACAGTTAGTTTGATATCTTTATTATGCACCCCATACCCATCCTGTGGGCGGTAGTCAAAAGATTACAGAGGTACATAATGGGTCCAGGGACTGGACCTCAAAGTTTGATAGCTGAGCAAGTTACAAAGGTAATGAACTCAGATGGTCACAATCATGACAAGTTACAAAGGTATTTGCAGATTACAGAGGTATATATAGGGTCCAGAGACTGGGCCCCAAAGTTTTGATAGCTGAACAAGGTACAATGGTAATGAATTCACTAGTTACAAGGTAATGAATCATGTAAGTAAATTTACTTACGTCTGTACATGGTTGCACTCATGAACATAAGAACATAAGAACATAAGAAAGGAGGAACACTGCAGCAGGCCTGTTGGCCCATACTAGGCAGGTCCTTCACAATCCGTCCCACTAACAGAACACTTGCTCAACCCAATTTTCAATGCTACCCAAGAAATAAGCTTTGACAATTCTACCCACTCATGCGCGAGTCCCACTCATATCCAACCCCTCTCACTCATGAATTTATCCAACCTAAATTTGAAACTACCCAAGGTCCTAGCTTCAATAACTCTACTAGGCAGACTGTTCCACTCATCAACTACCCTATTTCCAAACCAATACTTTCCTATATCCTTTCTAAATCTAAACTTATCTAACTTGAATCTAACACACACACACACTTGTAAATATTAGTACAGTGAACCCTCGGTTAGCGGCTGTTCCTGTTAGCGGCCAACTCGGTTAGTGGCCGGTTTTAAGGCTCCTGGTTAGCGGCCGTTTTTTAGGTTAGCGGCCGTATGGGACGCGTTGGTCAGCCGGATGTGGCTGCTTGCGCTTCAGTTTGCCTGTGTCTCTCGGTGCGTGAGGAAGCTTCTGCTCATTCATCCAAATATTTTGCATGTTTTCCATTGTTTTTTTGTCAGTGCAACTGCGAAATAAGTAACCATGGCTCCCAAAAAAGTTCTTAGTAAAGTTCCTGTGGCAAAGAGAGTGAAAAACAACTTGGAATTTAAGAGAGAGGTGATTGAGAAATATGAGAGTGGTATGCGGGTGCTGGAACTTGCCAGGATGTTTGGGAAAAACAAATCAACAATTACAACCATCCTGTCAAAGAAAGAACAAATCAAGGATGCTGATGTTGCCAAGGGAGTAAATGTGCTTACGAAACAAAGGTCACCAACAGTGGAACAAATTGAAAAGTCATTGTTATTGTGGATTTTTAAAGAAAAACAAATAGTGGGAGACAGTGTAGTGGAGTCTGTTATTTGTGAGAAGGCAAGGCATTTGCATGAAGATCTTGTGAAGAAAACTCCTGGAACAAGTGCTGCTGGTAGTGAATTTAGGGCCAGCAAAGGCTGGCAGTGTTGTAATGCATGGTGAGGCTGCAAGTTCAGACAAACATGCTGCTGAAAAGTTTGTGCAGGAATTTCAGGACTACATAAAGAGTGAAAATCTGAAACTCCAACAAGTCTTTAATTGTGACGAAACAGGCCCTACATCACGCAGGAGGAAAAGACACTGCCAGGACACAAGCCTATGAAAGACAGGCTAACTCTCATGTTGTGTAGCAATGCTAGTGAGGATTTCAAAGTGAAGCCTTTACTCGTGTATCACTCTGAAACTCCCAGAGTGTTCAAGAAACACAATGTCCACAAGAAAAGATTGTGTGTGATGTGGAAATCAAATCAAAATGCATGGGTCACAAGGCCAATTTTCAAAGATTGGGTTAACATAAGAACATAAGAAAGGAGGAACACTGCAGCAGGCCTGTTGGCCCATACTAGGCAGGTCCTTCACATTCCATCCCACTAACAGAATATTTGTTCAACCTAATTTTCAATGCTACCCAAGAAATAAGCTTTGATAATTTTATTTACTCATGTGCAATTCCCACTCAAATCCAACCCCTTTCACTCATGAATTTATCCAACCAAATTTAAAACTACCCAAGGTCCTTGCTTCAATAACCCTACTAGGCAGACTGTTCCACTCATCAACTACCCTATTTCCAAACCAATACTTTCCTATATCCTTTCTAAATCTAAACTTATCTAACTTGAATCCATTATTGCGGGTTCTCTTTGGAGAGATACCCTCAAGACCTATTTATATCCCCTTTGTTAATACCCATTTTCCACTTGTATACCTCGATCATGTCTCCCTCATTCTACGTCTTACAAGTGAATGTAATTTAAGTTTCTTCAATCTTTCTTCGTAAGGAAGATTTCTAATGCTATGTATTAATTTAGTCATTCTACGCTGAATGTTTTTCTAACGAATTTATGTCCATTCTGTAATATGGAGACCAGAACTGAGCTGCGTAATCTAGGTGAGGCCTTACTAATGATGTATAAAGCTGTAATATAACTCTGGACTTCTGTTGCTAACACTTCTTGATATAAATCCCAGTAATCTATTTGCCTTATTACGTGCGCTTAGGCATTGCTGTCTTGGTTTAAGGTTGCTGCTTACCATCACCCCCAAGTCCTTCTCGCAATCTGTATGGCTAAGTTCTACATTATTTAACTTATAAGTGCTTGGGTTATGGACACTCCCGAGCTTTAGAACATAAGAACATAAGAACATAAGAAAGGAGGAACACTGCAGCAGGCCTGTTGGCCCATACTAGGCAGGTCCTTCACAATCCGTCCCACTAACAGAATATTTGCTCAACCCAATCTTCAATGCTACCCAAGAAATAAGCTTTGACAATTCTACCCACTCATCGCGAGTCCCACTCAAATCCAACCCCTCTCACTCATGAATTTATCCAACCTAAATTTGAAACTACCCAAGGTCCTAGCTTCAATAACCCTACTAGGCAGACTGTTCCACTCATCAACTACCCTATTTCCAAACCAATACTTTCCTATATCCTTTCTAAATCTAAACTTATCTACTTGAATCCATTATTGCGGGTTTTGGAGAGATATCCTTAAGACCTTATTTATATCCCCTTTGTTAATACCCATTTTTCCACTTGTATACCTCGATCATGTCTCCCCTCATTCTACGTCTTACAAGTGAATGTAATTTTAGGGTTTTCAATCTTTCTTGTAAGGAAGATTTCTAATGCATGTATTAATTTAGTCATTCTACGCTGAATGTTTTCTAACGAATTTATGTCCATTCTGTAATAAGGAGACCAGAACTGAGCTGCGTAATCTAGGTGAGGCCTTACTAATGATGTATAAAGCTGTAATATAACCTCTGGACTTCTGTTGCTAACACTTCTTGATATAAATCCAGTAATCTATTTGCCTTATTACGTACGCTTAGGCATTGCTGTCTTGGTTTAAGGTTGCTGCACCATCACCCCCAAGTCCTTCTCGCAATCTGTATGGCTAAGTTCTACGTTATTTAACTTATAAGTGCTTGGGTTATGGACACTCCCGAGCTTCAGAACCTTGCATTTATCTACATTGAACTGCATCTGCCACTTTTCTGACCACGAATTAAGTTTGTCTAAATCTTCCTGAGTTCTATGACATCTATGTTTGAATCAATTATCCTACCTATCTTCGTGTGTCGGGAATTTGCTCATATCACTAGTAATTCCTCATCAAGGTCATTGATATATATTATAAATAACAATGGGCCTAAGACTGATCCCTGTGGAACCACGTTACAAGTCCCCATTCGGATTTAACCCCATTTATGCACACTCTCTGCTTCCTATTGGTGAGCCATGACTCGATCCATGACAGCACTTTTCCCCCAATGCCATGAGCTGCCACTTTCTTTAACAGTCTCTGAGTGCGTACTCTATCAAAAAGCCTTACTAAAGTCTAAATAAACAATATCGAATTCTTTATCGTGATCAACGCCTCAAAAGCTTACTGAAGAAGGTTAATAAATTAGATAGGCAGGAACGGCCCTCGTGAATCCATGCTGGGTATCATTAATCAAATTATGGTTATCTAGATGGCTTCTAATAATATCAGCTATAATTGACTCTAGTAATTTGCCTACAATTGAGGTCAGGCTTATTGGGCGGTGTTTGACGGTAGTGACTTGTCCCCTGCTTTAAAAATAGGAATTACATTAGCCATCTTCCACTATCAGACACTACACCTGTTTGAAGAGATAAATTACAAATGTTAGATATTGGTTCACAGAGTTCCATTTTGCATTCCTTAAGAACCCTTGCAAAAAGCTCATCAGGACCCGGCGATTTATTTTGTTTCAGTCGGTCCAGTGTTTCATAATCATTTCGCTAGTGACTGTGATATTACATAATTTATCTTCTTCTGGGCCTCTGTAAAAATTAATTACTGGGATATTATTAATGTCTTCCTGTGTGAAAACCGAGGAAAGTAATTATTAAAAATAGAGCACATATCATTCTCCTTGTCAGTAAGATGCCCAAAGTTATTTTTAAGGGGACCTCTTTCCCAACTTTTGTTCTTTTTAAACCTGGAAAAAACTTTTGGGTTAGTTTTTGAATCTCTAGCAACTTTAATTTCATAGTCCCGTTTAGCTTTTCTTATTCCCTTTTTAACGTCCCTCTTAATGTCAGTATACTGATTTATAAGATGACCCTCCCCCCTCTTTTTATGCCCATAAATTCCTTTCTTCTGCCCTAAAAAGATATTTGACCTATTATTCATCCATTTTGGGTCATTTCTACTTGATCTAATTTCTTTATACGGGATAAATGTTCTTTGGGCAGCCTGTATAGTGTTAAGAAAACTGTCATATTGATACCTCTCTTCTTCACCCCAGTCCACAGTTGATAAGTGTTCTCTAAGTCCATTTTTAATCTGCTAAACGAAAATCTGGGACCATTACTGAATTATCCTCACTATCATACATCCATTCAATGCTAAAGGTAATTGACTTGTGGTCGCTTGAGCCGAGTTCCTCTGTAATTTCTAAATTAAACAAGGGTTTCCTTGCTTGCCAGAACCAAGTCAAGTAGGTTATTTCCCCTTGTAGGTTCTGTTACAAACTGCTTCAAAAAGCAATCCTGAACTACTTCTAAAAGTCGTTAGATTCTAAATTCCCCTTAAAGAAATTCCAATCAATCTGACTAAAGTTAAGTCCCTAAATTACTACGTTATCGTGTCTTGTGGCCTTAACAATTTCCTCCCAAAGTAGTCTCCCTTGTTCCTATCTAAGTTTGGAGGACGGTAAATCACGCCTAAAATCAATTTTCACCCCTCTGAAAATTCATCAGACAGACTCTGTATGTGTTAATTCAGACTTTATACCGTTTTTATGCAACAATTTAAATGAACTGCATCTGCCATTTTTTGATGATATATTTGGCCCAAAT
>WNWK01050245.1:0-12914 GCA_009830355.1 Cherax destructor | reverse complement strand
CACTGGCACTGTCATAAAAACAGTGCCATCAAAAACACTGGCACTGAAAAGGATCAACGTGTCACAAACTACTTCGGGTCACCGTGTATCAAGGCCAGGGTCACAACAGTATCATCAACACTGGCACTGGCAAGGGATCACAACAGTGTCATAAACACTGGCACTGCCCAAGGATCACAACAGTGTCATAAACACTGGCACTGTCAAGGGTCACCATGCCATCATCAACACTGGCACTGTCAAGGATCACAACAGTGTCATCAACACTGGCACTGTCCAGGGTCACAACAGTGTCATCAACACTGGCACTGTCAAGGGTCACAACAGTGCCATCATCAACACTGGCACTGTCAAGGATCACAACAGTGTCATCAACATTGGCACTGTCAAGGGTCACAACAGTGTCATCAACACTGGCACTGTCAAGGGTCACAACAGTGTCATCAACACTGACACTGTCAAGGGTCACAACAGTGCCATCATCAACACTGGCACTGTCAAGGATCACAACAGTGTCATCAACACTGGCACTGTCAAGGGTCACAACAGTGCCATCATCAACAGTGGCACTGTCAAGGATCACAACAGTGTCATCAACATTGGCACTGTCAAGGGTCACAACAGTGTCATCAACACTGGCACTGTCAAGGATCACAACAGTGTCATCAACACTGGCACTGTCAAGGGTCACAACAGTGTCATCAACACTGGCACTGTCAAGGATCACAACAGTGTCATCAACACTGGCACTGTCAAGGATCACAACAGTGTCATCAACACTGGCACTGTCAAGGGTCACAACAGTGCCATCATCAACACTGGCACTGTCAAGGGTCACAACAGTGCCATCATCAACAATAAAAGCAAAATGATACGATGGATAACAAATACTTTGAAAACTAACGACGTTAAGCCAATGATGGTTCTCTTTGTCACTTTCTAGTGACAGTGGTGGTGACAGTGGTGGTGACAGTGGTGGTGATAGGAGGGGTACAATGTTAAGTGGTACACAACAACAACTGGTGGTAGGGGTAGTCACTTAAGTGAAACACTCAAGGAAGATACACTGTTACACTCACGTCTCGCACATTATACTGACTTGACTAATCTTATCTTCTGTTTTTTGCGTGTTTTTTTCTGTTTAGAGTGTGTTGTACCACAATTGTTGTACCACGAGTGTGTTGTACCACAATTGTTGTACCACGAGTGTGTTGTACCACAAGTGTTGTACCACGAGTGTGTTGTACCACAAGTGTTGTACCACGAGTGTGTTGTACCACAAGTGTTGTACCACGAGTGTGTTGTACCACAAGTATGTTGTAGCACGACTGTGTTATACCATGAATGTGTTGTACCAAGTGTGTTGTACCACAAGTGTTGTACCACGAGTGTGTTGTACCACAAGTGTTGTACCACGAGTGTGTTGTACCACAAGTGTTGTACCACGAGTGTGTTGTACCACAAGTATGTTGTAGCACGACTGTGTTATACCATGAATGTGTTGTACCAAGTGTGTTGTACCACAAGTGTTGTACCACGAGTGTGTTGTACCACAAGTGTTGTACCACGAGTGTGTTGTACCACAAGTATGTTGTAGCACGACTGTGTTATACCATGAATGTGTTGTACCAAGTGTGTTGTACCACAAGTGTTGTACCACGAGTGTGTTGTACCACAAGTGTTGTACCACGAGTGTGTTGTACCACAATTGTTGTACCACGAGTGTGTTGTACCACAATTGTTGTACCACGAGTGTGTTGTACCACAAGTATGTTGTAGCACGACTGTTATACCATGAATGTGTTGTACCAAGTGTGTTGTACCACAAGTGTTGTACCACGAGTGTGTTGTACCACAAGTGTTGTACCACGAGTGTGTTGTACCACAAGTGTTGTACCACGAGTGTGTTGTACCACAAGTGTTGTACCACGAGTGTGTTGTACCACAAGTATGTTGTAGCACGACTGTGATAATTATACCATGAATGTGTTGTACCAAGTGTGTTGTACCACAAGTGTTGTACCACGAGTGTGTTGTACCACAAGTGTTGTACCACGAGTGTGTTGTACCACAAGTATGTTGTAGCACGACTGTGTTATACCATGAATGTGTTGTACCAAGTGTGTTGTACCACAAGTGTTGTACCACGAGTGTGTTGTACCACAAGTGTTGTACCACGAGTGTGTTGTACCACAAGTATGTTGTAGCACGACTGTGTTATACCATGAATGTGTTGTACCAAGTGTGTTGTACCACAAGTGTTGTACCACGAGTGTGTTGTACCACAATTGTTGTACCACGAGTGTGTTGTACCACAAGTATGTTGTAGCACGACTGTGTTATACCATGAATGTGTTGTACCAAGTGTGTTGTACCAAGTGTGTTAGTTAGTTACCATTTTGTCCTAGGCACATGTCGATTAGACACTAGGCCTGTTGTATGTGTGTGTGTGTGTGTAACGAAACACTTCGAAATGTTTCGGCCCCGCCGGGAATTGAACCCGGGCCCTCCGTGCGTGAAGCAAGAGCGCTAGCCACCATGCCATCGGGGTGAGGTGTGTGTTGTACCACAATTGTTGTACCACGAGTGTGTTGTACCACAAGTATGTTGTAGCACGACTGTGTTATACCATGAATGTGTTGTACCAAGTGTGTTGTACCAAGTGTGTGTTGTACCAAGTGTGTGTTGTACCCAAAGTGTGTTGTACCACCTGTCACCTTCTACCTGGACCATCTATGCCACCTACCTGGAGCATCTATGCCACCTACCTGGACCATCTATGCCACCTACCTGGACCATCTATGCCACCTACCTGGACCATCTATGCCACCTACCTGGACCATCTATGCCACCTACCTGGACCGTCTATGCCACCTACCTGGACCATCTATGCCACCTACCTGGACCATCTATGCCACCTACCTGGACCATCTATGCCACCTACCTGGACCGTCTATGCCACCTACCTGGACCGTCTATGCCACCTACCTGGACCGTCTATGCCACCTACCTGGACCGTCTATGCCACCTACCTGGACCGTCTATGCCACCTACCTGGACCGTCTATGCCACCTACCTGGACCGTCTATGCCACCTACCTGGACCATCTATGCCACCTACCTGGACCATCTATGGCACCTACCTGGACCGTCTATGCCACCTACCTGGACCATCTATGCCACCTACCTGGACCGTCTATGCCACCTACCTGGACCGTCTATGCCACCTACCTGGACCATCTATGGCACCTACCTGGACCATCTATGGCACCTACCTGGACCATCTATGGCACCTACCTGGACCATCTATGGCACCTACCTGGACCGTCTATGCCACCTACCTGGACCGTCTATGCCACCTACCTGGACCGTCTATGCCACCTACCTGGACCATCTATGCCACCTACCTGGACCATCAATGGCACCTACCTGGACCATCTATGGCACCTACCTGGACCATCTATGGCACCTACCTGGACCATCTATGGCACCTACCTGGACCGTCTATGCCACCTACCTGGACCTCGGCATTTCAGTGTGTCTACAGTCTACCAGTTAACGTAAAAATATTTAACATTAACAAGAGTTGCCATAAGAAACTTGTCAAGTTGTCAAGATAAAGTTTCAACAGTGGAGGGAAGAGTCGACCTGTGGCAGTGTGTGTGGCTAACACCAACAGTCTTGTTGATCAAGCCACCAGCCAGAATACCTGAACCTGGGAAAGGTAATCAAGTACAGGTAACGTTAAAGAGAAGGATAAAAGGGTGAGTGATAGGGATAGTGGTGAAACTAGCCAGGAAGGAAGCATGGAGAGAGATAAAGCAGATAGTAAAGATATAGCCACTCTCAGGCCCTTATCAGTAAGTACATTTATGGTAGTGTTGCTGAGTGCTGCTTCTTAACACAGGTAAGTGATGTACGTAAGTCAATTAACCTGAGGGATGTGTACACATACAAACAAACATGCAACCACAATTACGTGAGTACACATACATATACAAATATATATGTCGTGCCGAATAGGTAAACCTTGCGATTTTGGCTTAAATAGTAACGCTATTCTTTCCGAATAAGGCAAGCTAAAATTTATGAATGGAATAATTTCACATAAATCATTCTGAACCTAACGAAAACAAAATATATTTCATTGTGTTTGTTAATTATTAAATTGCCTCATAAACACGCTGGATAACAGGTATACTATCTTGCTACTTCTACTTACACTTAGGTCACACTAAACAGGCATGCACATGCATGTATGTACATAAACACACCTAGACTTTTTCTTCTTTTTCTTAATAGCTCTTGTTCTTTATTTTCTCTATTCTCCATGGGGAAGTGGAAAAGAATCTTTCCTCCGTAAGCCATGCTTGTTGTATGAGGCGACTAAAATGCCGGGAGCAATGGGCTAGTAACCCCTTCTTCTGTATACATGTATTGCGGATGATAAGAAAGAGATGATTGTTGATGTTATGAATGAAAAGAAGTTGGATGTCCTGGCCCTAAGCGAAACAAAGCTGAAGGGGGTAGGCGAGTTTCAGTGGGGAGAAATAAATGGGATTATGTCGTGTGGGTTCTTGATGGGTTTGGTAATAAACGCAAATGTAGCTTGGCTTGGTAACTTATATATTAGAATAATAATATGGGAGAACTCAGGCCTGAGCTGTCGTCTCTTATAACCTGCTCTGAACTGAGGCCAGTGGCCAGGGTGTTCACAGCGTTCAAAGGTGACTTATGACATCATGCTAGGTCAGCAGAATGACTCAGTAACACTCAGTGATCACGTAGGGAGGCTGTGACTCAGTAACACTCGGTGATCACGTAGGGAGGCTGTGACTCAGTAACACTCAGTGATCACGTAGGGAGGCTGTGACTCAGTAACACTCAGTGATCACGTAGGGAGGCTGTGACTCAGTAACACTCAGTGATCACGTAGGGAGGCTGTGACTCAGTAACACTCAGTGATCACGTAGGGAGGCTGTGACTCAGTAACACTCAGTGATCACGTAGGGAGGCTGTGACTCAGTAACGGTTATACTGAAATACTATAGTACAGTGGACCCCCAGATTTCGTACTGCTCCCAACTCGAACAATTATGTAAGTGTAATTTTGTAAATGTATTTTTGGGGGTCTGAAACGGACTAATCTAATTTACATTCGTCCTTATGGGAACAAATTCGTTCGGTAACGGCACTCGAACAGCCTTCTGGAAAGAATTATTGACGAAATACGTTGGTCCACTGTACATACTACTGACAGCTCGGCCATGTTACGTATGGCGTCTCAACACAGCTAATACAAACTAGAGACTACAGGCGTATGGCTCTGGGCTGATTCTATACAATGTCAAAGTACACAACAGTTGAACATTATAAGTATACATAAAGATATTATCGGGATGGAAATTAATGTAATGCATTACAAGTAAGATATATCACAATTCATAGGAATAGATAGGATCAAGAATACTTTGTTATCTCCGATATTTCGTAAAAGGTCACCAAGTACAGGAAGTGGGAAGTGATCTGGAATTGTTTTCCCATTTAACTTCCTAAAGTCAATCACTGGGTGCCAAGTGCCATCATTCTTAGGTAATAGAATCAAGGGCGCATTCCAGGGTGAATTACTAGGTGTGATAACACCATCCTCAAGCATCTGATTGATCAATTCTGTGACAGCAACTTGTGAATGAGGCATTCTGTACGCAGGTATATAAATTGGTAGGTCTAAGAATGTAGTGTTAGAGTGTTCAGCAGAAGGAGAAGGGAAGGAGGGAATATTTTGAGGAAGAGCCAGTTGTGAGTGTGGGGGAAGTTCATGAGGCAATGGGTAGAATGAAAGGGGGTAAGCCAGCTGGGATTGATGGAAAAAAAAATAGAAATGTTAAAAGCAGGTGGGGATATAGTTTTGGAGTGGTTGGTGCTATTATTTAATAAATGTATAGAAGAGGGTAAGGTACCTAGGGATTGGCAGAGAGCATGCATAGTTACTTCTTGCAAAGGGGACAAAAGAGAGTGCAAAAATTATAGGGGAATAAGTCTGTTGAGTATACCTGGTAAAGTGTATGGTAGAGTTATTGAAAGAATTAAGAGTAAGACGGAGAGTAGGATAACAGATGAACAAGGGGGCTTTAGGAAAGTTAGGGGGTGTGTAGACCAAGTGTTTACAGTGAAACATATAGGTGAACAGTATTTAGATAAGGGTATAGAGTGTATTAATATTGGTAGAATTACCGACACTATGTTAAGTAAAAGGACACAAATGCAAACTAATGTGACATTTTATTGTGGCAACGTTTCGCTCTCGTTGAGCTTTTTCAAGCCGTTACAAGCAATACATGGACACAGAGGGTATATATAGGCTCAAAGTGAGCTCAAAGTGGTGGTAATACTACCACCACTAGTATACACAGAGGGTATATATAGGCTCAAAGTGAGCTCAAAGTGGTGGTAATACTACCACCACTAGTATTACACCTCACTTTGAGCCTATATATACCCTCTGTGTCCATGTATTGTTTGTAACGGCTTGAAAAAGCTCCTGGAGAGCGAAACGTTGCCACAATAAAATGTCACATTAGTTGCATTTGTGTCCTTTTACTTAACAAGGGTAAAGAGGTTTTTGTGGTATTTATGGATTTGGAAAAGGCGTATGACAGGCTAGATGGGGGGCAATGTGGCAGATGTTGCAGGTGTATGGAATAGGAGGTAGGTTACTGAAAGCAGTGAATAGTTTTTACGAGGATAGTGAAGCTCAGGTCAGTATGTAGGAGGGAGGGGGATTATTTCCCAGTAAAAGTAGGCCTTAGACAAGGATGTGTGATGTCACCGTGGTTGTTCAATATATTTATAGATGGGGTTGTAAGAGAAGTGAATGCGAGGATCTTGGCAAGAGGTGTGGGGTTAAAAGATAAAGAATCTAACACAAAGTGGGAGTTGTCACAGTTGCTCTTTGCTGATGACACTGTGCTTTTGGGAGATTCTGAAGAGAAGTTGCAGAGGTTGGTGGATGAGTTTGGTAGGGTATGTAAAAAAAGAAAATTAAAAGTGAATATAGGAAAGAGTAACGTGATGAGGATAACAAAAAGATTAGGTGACAAAAGATTGGATATCAGATTGGAGGGAGAGAGTATGGAGAAGGTGAATGTATTCAGATATTAGGAGTAGAGGTGTCAGCAGATGGGTCTATGAAGGATGAGGTGAATCATAGAATTGGTGAGGGGAAAAAGGGTGGGTGATGCACTTAGGAGTCTGTGGAGACAAAGAACTTTGTCTGTGGAAGCAAAGAGGGGAATGTATGAGAGTATAGTTATACCAACACTCTTATATGGGTGTGAAGCATGGGTGGTGAATGTTGCAACAAGGAGAAGGCTGGAGGCAGTGGAGATGTCATGTCTGAGGTCAATGTGTGGTGTGAACATAATGCAGAGAATTCGTAGTTTGGAAATTAGGAGGAGGTGCGTGATTACCAAAACTATTATCCAGAGAGCTGAGGAGGGGTTGTTGAGGTGATTCGGACATGTAGAGAGATTGGAACGAAACAGAATGACCTCGAGAGTGTATAAATCTGTAGTGGAGGGAAGGTGGGGTAGGGGTCGGCCTAGGAAAGGTTGGAGGGAGGGGGTAAAGGTTTTGTGTGCGAGGGGCTTGGACTTCCAGCAAGCATACGTGAGCGTATTTGATAGGAGTGAATGGAGACAAATGGTTTTTAATACTTGACGTGCTGTTGGAGTGTGAGCAAAGTAACATTTATGAAGGGATTCAGGGAAACTGGCAGGCTGGACTTGAGTCCTGGAGATGGGAAGTACAGTGTCTGCACTCTGAAGGAGGGGTGTTAATGTTGCAGTTTTATAACTGTAGTGTAAGCATGTCTATGGCAAGACAGTGATGGAGTGAATAATGAAAGTTTTTCTTTTTCGGGCCACCCTGCCTTGGTGGGAATCGGCCGATGTGTTAATAAAAAAATAATAGTACAAATCAAACTGTGCTTAAGGTTAGGTAAGTTTTCTAAGGTTCTTTTGGTACAAAATTATTAATTTTTAGATTTTTTTTAGAAAGGACTTAATTTTAAAAGAGTTCATGCTAATACACTAATTTTACCTATTCGGCACAATATATATATATATATATATATATATATATATATATATATATATATATATATATACACACACACCCACACACACAGTTGACTCTTAAACAACAGGGGTTTGAACTGCAGGGGTCCACTTATACTCGGATTTTTTTTAATAAATATATTGGGTTTCTTTTTTTTGGAGATTTGCGTCGGAAAAAAAATAAAAAAAAGTTAGGTATGTGATGAATGAGTACAATATATGTAGATACTAAGCCTATTCTGTCATTTACTACCATAAAATATACACAAATCTATTATCCCGTAGCTCGGTCATTAGCACACTCAGCTCACACACTGAGGTCCGTGTTCGATCCCCGGTACGGTTGGAAACATTAGGACGTGTTTCCTTAAGACAGTTGCTCACAATGTTCACCTAGCAGTAAAATAGGTACCTGGGTGTGGGTCGCATCCTGGGACACTGACCTAATTTGCGGGAAATGCTCAGCATAACAAGGGACTTTCTATATAGTAGTATGTCATTGATGTCAGCTATGGTCTGTATACCTTGTACGTGTACTTGTAGAAATAAAGATTATTAAAATTGATTCAAACTTGAGTAGACCAACAATTACAGACGGTAGATGGCGCCACTCACAGTCGACACAAACGTAAACAGACGTAACGATGCAATATTAAGTTATAAATATGAACTTTTTTTCACATTATCTTTTCAGTTTTGATGTCTAGTGTTAGTAATAATTATAACATTACAGTGTTTTGTATCATAGACAATATTGATGTAGGTACTGATAGACAGGCGATTTATCTTGTAAATAGACGACGTCAACTTTAGGTAGAAAGGTGACCACAGAAAACGGGGATTACAAGGGTCAAAAGAAAAAACGGGAATTAGATTTTGAGAGAAAACGGGAAATACTAGGTTGATAAAAAGAATGTGAAATACTGTGACGAAAACGAGAATTTTAGTGACGAGAGAAAATGGGAACTAGCAGGGGTGCAAAGAGAAAACAGGAACTACAGGGTGAGGAGACAAAATGAGAACTAGCAGGGGTGAGAGAAAATGGGAACCAACAGAAGTTAGGAGAAAAAACGGGAACTAGCAGGGGTAACGCAAGAAAACGGGAACCAGGAGGGGTGAGGAGAGTAAAAGGAAACTAGCAGGGGTGAGGAGAGCAAAGGGAAACTAGCAGGGGTGAGGGTAGAAAACGGGAACTAGCAGGGGTAACGCAAGAAAACGGGAACCAGGAGGGGTGAGGAGAGTAAAGGGAAACTAGCAGGGGTGAGGAGAGCAAAGGGAAACTAGAAGGGGTGAGGATAGAAAACGGGAACTAACAGGGGTGGAGAGAAAACGGGAACTAGCAGGGGTGGAGAGAAAACGGGAACTAGCAGGGGTGAGGATAGAAAACGGGAACTAGCAGGGGTGAAGAGAAAACGGGAACTAGCAGGGGTGAAGAGAGAAAACGGGAACTAGCAGGGGTGAAGAGAGAAAACGGGAACTAGCAGGGGTGAAGAGAGAAAACGGGAACTATCAGGGGTGAAGAGAGAAAACGGGAACTAGCAGGGGTGGAGAAACGGGAACTAGCAGGGGGTGAGGATAGAAAACGGGAACTAGCAGGGGTGAAGAGAGAAAACGGGAACTAGCAGGGGTGAAGAGAAAACGGGAACTAGCAGGGGTGGAGAGAAAACGGGAACTAGCAGGGGTGAGGATAGAAAACGGGAACTAGCAGGGGTGAGGATAGAAAACGGGAACTAGCAGGGGTGAAGAGAGAAAACGGGAACTAGCAGGGGTGAGGATAGAAAACGGGAACTAGCAGGGGTGGAGAGAAAACGGGAACTAGCAGGGGTGAGGATAGAAAACGGGAACAAGCAGGGGTGAAGAGAGAAAACGGGAACTAGCAGGGGTGAGGAGGAGAGTTAAGAATCAATTAAGAGCGTCACTCGACATCATTCTGGTCAACAACAAAAGAATTATATTCACATTATCTTCATTTCTGTAACTGGTTCTGTCTCATATTTTATTGTCAAGTGTCTTTAATTTTTGCAGTAACCTTGATCTCTGCCACCTTGATCAGTCTTGAACTCTGCTTGTCTTAACCTTGATCTCTGCCACCTTGATCAGTCTTGAACTCTGCTTGTCTTAACCTTGATCAGTCTTGAACTCTGCTTGTCTTAACCTTGATCAGTCTTGAACTCTGCTTGTCTTAACCTTGATCTCTGCCCCTTGATCAGTCTTGAACTCTGCTTGTCTTAACCTTGATCTCTGCCACCTGATCAGTCTTGAACTCTGCTGTCTTAACCTTGATCTCTGCCACCTTGATCAGTCTTGAACTCTGCTTGTCTTAACCTTGATCTCTGCCACCTTGATCAGTCTTGAACTCTGCTTGTCTTAACCTTGATCTCTGCCACCTTGATCAGTCTTGAACTCTGCTTGTCTTAACCTTGATCTCTGCCACCTTGATCAGTCTTGAACTCTGCTTGTCTTAACCTTGATCAGTCTTGAACTCTGCTTGTCTTAACCTTGATCAGTCTTGAACTCTGCTTGTCTTAACCTTGATCTCTGACTTGTGTCTTAACCTGCTTGTCTTAACCTTGATCAGTCTTGAACTCTGCTTGTCTTAACCTTGATCTCTGCCACCTTGATCAGTCTTGAACTCTGCTTGTCTTAACCTTGATCAGTCTTGAACTCTGCTTGTCTTAACCTTGATCTCTCTGCCACCTAGATCAGTCTTGAACTCTGCTTGTCTTAACCTTGATCTCTGCCACCTTGATCAGTCTTGAACTCTGCTTGTCTTAACCTTGATCTCTGCCACCTTGATCAGTCTTGAACTCTGCTTGTCTTAACCTTGATCAGTCTTGAACTCTGCTTGTCTTAACCTTGATTTCTGCCACCTTGATCAGTCTTGAACTCTGCTTGTCTTAACCTTGATCTCTGCCACCTTGATCAGTCTTGAACTCTGCTTGTCTTAACCTTGATTTCTGCCACCTTGATCAGTCTTGAACTCTGCTTGTCTTAACCTTGATCTCTGCCACCTTGATCAGTCTTGAACTCTGCTTGTCTTAACCTTGATTTCTGCCACCTTGATCAGTCTTG
This sequence comes from Cherax destructor, assembly GCA_009830355.1. Classification (NCBI taxonomy): domain Eukaryota; kingdom Metazoa; phylum Arthropoda; class Malacostraca; order Decapoda; family Parastacidae; genus Cherax; species Cherax destructor. The sequence continues at coordinate 1,726 of WNWK01050245.1, read as the reverse complement.
AACTCTGCTTGTCTTAACCTTGATTTCTGCCACCTTGATCACTCTTGAACTCTGCTTGTCTTAACCTTGATCTCTGCCACCTTGATCAGTCTTGAACTCTGCTTGTCTTAACCTTGATCTCTGCCACCTTGATCAGTCTTGAACTCTGCTTGTCTTAACCTTGATCAGTCTTGAACTCTGCTTGTCTTAACCTTGATTTCTGCCACCTTGATCAGTCTTGAACTTTGCTTGTCTTAACCTTGATCTCTGCCACCTTGATCAGTCTTGAACTCTGCTTGTCTTAACCTTGATCTCTTCCACCTTGATCAGTCTTGAACTCTGCTTGTCTTAACCTTGATCAGTCTTGAACTCTGCTTGTCTTAACCTTGATCAGTCTTGAACTCTGCTTGTCTTAACCTTGATCAGTCTTGAACTCTGCTTGTCTTAACCTTGATCTCTGCCACCTTCATCAGTCTTGAACTCTGCTTGTCTTAACCTTGATCTCTGCCACCTTGATCAGTCTTGAACTCTGCTTGTCTTAACCTTGATCTCTGCCACCTTGATCAGTCTTGAACTCTGCTTGTCTTAACCTTGATCTCTGCCACCTTGATCAGTCTTGAACTCTGCTTGTCTTAACCTTGATTTCTGCCACCTTGATCAGTCTTGAACTTTGCTTGTCTTAACCTTGATCTCTGCCACCTTGATCAGTCTTGAACTCTGCTTGTCTTAACCTTGATTTCTGCCACCTTGATCAGTCTTGAACTCTGCTTGTCTTAACCTTGATTTCTGCCACCTTGATCAGTCTTGAACTCTGCTTGTCTTAACCTTGATCTCTGCCACCTTGATCAGTCTTGAACTCTGCTTGTCTTAACCTTGATCAGTCTTGAACTCTGCTTGTCTTAACCTTGATCTCTACCACCTTGATCAGTCTTGAACTCTGCTTGTCTTAACCTTGATCTCTGCCACCTTGATCAGTCTTGAACTCTGCTTGTCTTAACCTTGATCTCTGCCACCTTCATCAGTCTTGAACTCTGCTTGTCTTAACCTTGATCTTGACCAGGTGCTTTTCTGTTCAAGAACGTCTGCTTCAGCAGTGGTTCATACGTTGGACTGCATGCGGCCAGAAATAACAGCCTTGGTGATCAGGGCCTGATCACCCAGGATGCTTGGTCAGAGACCGTGCCACGAGAGGCGGTGACCCCCGGAAAACATCCTTCAGATGTGTGTATTATCAGGTATCTTTGTTCCTTCAGGTGTGTATATCAGGTATCTCTGTTCCTTCAGGTGTGTATATCAGGTATCTGTTCCTTCAGGAGTGTATATCAGGTATCTCTGTTCCTTCAGGAGTGTATATCAGGTATCTCTGTTCCTTCAGGTGTGTATATCAGGTATCTCTGTTCCTTCAGGAGTGTATATCAGGTATCTGTTCCTTCAGGTGTGTATATCAGGTATCTGTTCCTTCAGGTGTGTATATCAGGTATCTCTGTTCCTTCAGGTGTGTATATCAGGTATCTCTGTTCCTTCAGGAGTGTATATCAGGTATCTGTTCATTCAGGTGTGTATATCAGGTATCTGTTCCTTCAGGTGTGTATATCAGGTATCTGTTCCTTCAGGTGTGTATATCAGGTATCTGTTCCTTCAGGTGTGTGTATATCAGGTATCTGTTCCTTCAGGTGTGTGTATATCAGGTATCTTTGTTCCTTCAGGTGTGTGTATATCAGGTATCTGTTCCTTCAGGTGTGTATAT
>WNWK01050244.1:0-12914 GCA_009830355.1 Cherax destructor | reverse complement strand
AAATCTTTAAAAGGGGCCTAAGAAGCAAGATCGCCAACCCTTGGATACCCAAAATTGCACAACCCAGGACAGCAGGGGTTTAGAGCAGGTCGCTCCTGCCCCCCACAGTTACGGGATCACTATGACATGGTCTTGATGAGGGAAGAAAAAAAAATGCAATTGTATACACAGATTTTGAAAAAGCCTTCGACAAGGGGATGAGGGTTTAATAGCACAAAAAATGTGTGATAAAGGAATAACAGGAAAAGTAAGTAGATGGATCTATAACTTCCTAACAAACAGAACACAAAAGTAATAGAAAACAGGTAAAGTCAGAGGTGCCACAGTAAAAAGCTCTGTTCCACATGGTACAGAATTTTCCCCACATCCTTTCCTCATCCTCATGTCTGACATCCCTGGATTTTACCTGAGAGAATTCCCGGGGGTAACCCCCCCTTGGCCCGGTCTGTGACCAGGCCTCATGTTGGCCCAGAGCCTGATCACCCAGGCTGTTACTGCTGGCCGCATGCAGTCCAACGAGAACCACAGCCGGGCTGTGGTACCGATTTTAGGTGCCTGCCCAGTGCCTGCTTGAAGACAGCCACGGGTTGTTGGTAATCCCCTGATGTATGCTGGGAGGCAGTTGAACAATTTTGGGCCCCCTGACACTTATTGTTTTTCCCTCAACGTGCTAGTGGCCCCCCCTGCTTTTCATTGGGGGATGTTCATCGCCTGCCGAGTCTTTGTTTTTGGGGAGTGATTTTGTGTGCAAGTTTGGTACTAAGCCCGAAAATTTTTCCGTGTTATAATAATGTATCTCTCCCACCTGCGTTCAAAGTATAGGTTTAGGAACTTCAAGCTTTCCCCAGTAATTGAGGTGGTTTATCGCAGTTATCGTCCGTGAAGGTTCTCTCAATTTTCAAGGTCAGCAATTTTCCCGCCTTAAAGGTGCAGTTATGTGCAGCAATATTCCAGCCTGATAGAACAAGGATCTGTAAAGTGTCCCTGGGCTTGGCATCCCCGGTTTTGAAGGTTCTCATTATCCATCCTGTCATTTTTCTAAAATGCAATTGCTACGGTGTTATGGTCCTTGGGGGAGATCCTCTGACATACACTCCCAGGTCTTTGACATTTGTTTTTTTTTCCCATTGTGTGTTGAATTAGTTTTGTACCCGATGGGTTTTAATTTCTTCATTTTTCCGTATCTGAGTAATTTAAATTTTTATCATTGAACTTCGTTTTCTGCAGCCCATTTAAAGATTTGGTTTATGTCTGTTGGAGTCTTGCAGTGCTTCAACGGGGGACACTGCTCAGATTCGGGTGTCATCTGCAAAGGAAGAAAAACTGTGGCTTATATCCCCGTCTATGTCCGATATGAGGATGAGGAACAGGATGGGAGCGACGTCCGGAACAGAGCTTTTTTACAGTAGCTGCCCAGACTTTACTCTGTTGACTACTACTTTTGTGTTCTACTTGTTAGGGAAAATTTTAAACCATCTACCAACTTTTCCCGTTATTCCCTTTTTTCGTGTGTTATTACACCATGGTCACACTTGTCAAAGGCTTTTTCAAAGTCTGTGATATAACATCTGCATTTTTTTTGTCTTCTAGAGCATACAGGACCTTGTCGTAGTGGTCCAGTAGTTGGGCAGACAGGAGCCCTGCTCTAAACCCATGCTGCCCTGGGTTGTGTAATTATGGTTATGAGATGAGTGGGATCTTCTTTTAGAACCCTTTCAAAGATTTTTGATATGGGACGTTAGCGCTATTGGTCTGTATTCTTTGTTATTGCTTTACTCCCCCCTTTGTGGAGTGGGGCTTGTCTTTTTTTTTAGTAACTGGGGACGACTCCTCCAGGGGGGATAAACTAGTGGGGATTATACAACACCTGGGGGGGATGGTGGCCTTCAGGCTTAATTCATGGGTTGGAGTACAGATCCAATTTCAGATTAAGTGCCCCCCTTTCCATCATCAAGGAACCTTCCCCGAGGGCATGTCTGACAAGATTTAAGCCAAAGGACTATGTCCTCCTTGCTGACAATACCAGAATTTGCATGACAGCATCATCCACTGAGGACACTACAAATCTAAGCGGACAAACCAAGTCTTTAAATGGGCCTCAGAAAAAAAGAAGTTCAATTAGGACAAATTTCAATTATTCTGCTAGGGAAAACTCTGGAAAAAAAACTACAGATTATAAAGCAAATTCCAACTCCACAATAGAGAAAAAAACTAACGTGAAGGACCTGGGAGGATAATGTCAGAGAAACGCACTTTCAAAAATCACAACTATGTTCTATCACATTTGCTGGGCAAATTATATTATAAATAATGAGCCCCGAAACTATGGATGCCAAGCCAATGATAATTTTTCAAATGCTTATTCTTTTGGGCTGGAGTACTGCTGCACACTAACACCCCCTTTCAAGTCAGGCAAAACTGCAGACCTGAAAATATAGAGCCACTGATATATAAGTAAAAAAAGCACCTCAAATACGGGAAACGGTTTAAATCCATGACCTGTCCCCCTTGGGAATACAGGTGAAAAAGAAAATTATAACATACACGGGAAAATCCAAATAGCCCCAAATCTGCACACTCAAATCACCCCATTATTATAATCATGGGGAGGATTATACAGCGCATGTGAGGGGGATGGAAGGTATCCATGCTCAATTCAGGGAACCAGAACACAGACCAATTTCCCCTAGATCAAGACCCCCTCACCAGCTAAAGGGAAACCCCCCCTTGGGGGGTCCCCCCCTACAAAAGGAAAAGCCTTCGCAGGAGGTGCAAATCCCTCAATGAAAAGCGGGGGCACCACGAGTCCCTGAGAAACACAATAAGTGTTGTTCAACTCCCCCAGCATACATAGGGGATTACCAACAGAGCCTTAGCTGTCTTCAAGGGGGAACTGGACAGGCACTTAAAGTAGTTCTCAACCCGCGCTTGGTTTGAAAAGGGTTTTCATGCAACCAGTAGTAACAGCCTGGCTGATGGCCCTGATCCATGCAAGGACATTTTATGTCACTGAGCGAGGGGCCGATTCCCGTTTCCCGGTAGGAACATTTTTATATACATAAAAATGACGTCAGTAGGGCCCAAATGAAATCACTGGTCACAGATGGGTCAACTTCATCTTATGCCCTATTTATATCATAATAAAAAAGGGTTTCAAATGAGCTGAAGTATGCAACATCTCTTTGCTTGTAAATAGGTTGGGAAACCCCAAACCCAACCATATGTAAAAAGAGATATATCAAATTCAATTCAGATTCAGATACTTTATTTCTGATAATATTACAAAGTGGGGGGTACATATAATATTTATACATTTTACGAATTAGGTAACATTACAAGAAGGCCAAAAAAGCCTTGGGATGCCTGGCATTTCAGGCAGTCTTAATAGATCTTACTCAATAGTGACACAATGAATATATGAAATTCAAAATAAGTTTCTATATTGGAGTCTTTTGGGGAAACTTATGACTAGCTTAAGAATTATGAAGCAATAGTTGTATTAGAATTTTGGTTCAGTATTGAAATTGGGGAATCACAGATATCAATAATTTATTTTTGTGGATATGTGAAAGATAAAGTAGTTTTCATGTGGTTACTACCGGTTTGGTGCGTAAGTGAGATAAGATTTTTTTTAATGGTGTTGGGGTTTTTTATCTCAGTATCAGTGAATGATAAAGGCTTGGGGCATTTCTTTATTGGGTTCGCACAGGCAGTGTTTTAAAAAATGCCCTGGGACCCAACCTGCGGGGGCCCCTGCGGGGAGAGGGAGTACACTTGTTGTCTCTAGGCTGCCAGGTGGGGAGTGAGACAGAAAAGGGGATAGTGTGACCTGAGCTTGGGGCCCTTTTTCCCCCTAGATGTCAACACTGGTGATGTGAAATATAAAACCGACACAACGCAAATATAAACCCCCAAATGGGATACATCAAAGGGGGGGGGGAAGAGATATTCGGTGCTTTTACCGAGGGGCACCAGGGGCCCCTTCAAAACGAAGCACTGGGAATTACAGGCTCTACACTGTCTCCTCAGTGATTACCTTCATGGTAGATCTCTAGGGATAGATCTCAATGGAACAGAATCAGCAAGAAACCCATTGGGGGAAGTGTTCCACAAGGATGTCTTATTGTTATGGAATGTCTACTTCAATGAGCTTCATCTCATCCCAGAGTCCCATGCATATGCAGACAACTGTACTCCCAGCTTCTAAGTACCAGTCCCAAAATAAAAACTATATAAGCTTAGGTAAACTGATGGCAGGTAACATTTTCACCTCAGAAAACACAAATGATGATGGTCTCTAACACCCTGATTGTAATGCCAGAGCAGTAGTAAGTATGAATGGGAGAGTGTTGGTACTGTAAAGGGTATCCTGGGGTTTTATCCAAACTGATTTACGTTTCAAATCTTGAAACAAGGCAGCCAGGAAGCTTTCAGCACTTCGACGTATCTTTCATTTGCTTGACAGTAGAGGTTTTCAAATTCTGTATGAGGCACAAGTATGCTCACACCTTGAGTATGTTCCCTTTTTTGGTTTTCCCGCCCTCCATTTATCTGGACTGTTTACAGAGTAGAGAACAGAGCAAGATGTCTCATTCTGCCTGGACCCCCCCTGGATAGATCGTCATTTCAGAAAGTTCAACACAGGAGGGATGTGGGTGGCCTTACTGTTATGAACAAGGCCAACATTGTCAAAGTACCACACTTTGGGTCCACTTCGAGGACAGGGGAAGGCTTTATACCACAAGACGGGGAGAAAGCAGCAACTTTACCTGGCTGTACCCTTCTCCAGAACATCACTTCATCTGAGATCACTTATCCCCAGGGTACTCGAGTCTGGAACAATTTGTACAGCAATGAGTCAACGAGATAAAGCATGATCAAATGAAAATGCGGTCTACAGATGGCTCCAACTTCATCCTGTTTCCCCATTTTATGTTTTATAACAAAAAAATGCTTTCAAATGAGCTGAGTAGGTAACAGCTCTTAGCTTGTCAATAAAGTTAGGAATCCTTATCCTAACCTTGTCAAACCCTGTGTGGGGGGGGGGGGGAAAGAGAGAGAGAGAGAGAGAGAGAGAGAGAGAGAGAGAGAGAGAGAGAGAGAGAAAGTGATATCTATACAAAAGATGGGCAAAAAGCAGCAAACCCCTTGACCCTTTTCCAGAACATCACTTCATCTGAGAACATTTATTACCAGGATGACCTGAGTCTGAACATGTTCGACAGCATGATATCAACGAGATAAAGTCAGTTGATCAAATGAAAAAGTTGGCCACGATGGCCAACACATCCTATTCCACTTTTTGTTTTTAACAAAAAAAAAGGGTTTCAGATGAGCTGATGGGTAATAGCTCTTGCCAAAAAGAAATCCTTAATTGCCAATAAAAACTAGGGAAACCCAGTCAAACCCGTGAAAAAAAAAAGAGGGGGAAAAAGGGGGGATTTTATTATCAAAAAAATCAAACTGAGAAGGATCATATAGTGATGCGGGGTAGAAAATAGGGGGGGTAAACACAGCTAGGTGTAGAGGGGAAACGTGGTGAGGGAGAAAGGGGGGAAAGGGACGCTAAGGGTTATGTGTCAAATTAAAAAGAATGCAGTTCTGACAAAAACTCAAAAAGTGATCGTAAGTCAAAAAGGGAGGGGCCATCTGCAAGAAGAAAAGGAAGGTAAGAGTGGTAGGGTGGCGGCGGTGGGGGTAAACCTGCAGCTCGCTGGTCGGGCAATCTACAAAAAGTAAAAACCAAAAAGGGCCCAAAAAACCTCACAGAGGGGAATGGGTTTTTTCCAAGATCCCATGGGTAAGGCGAGGGCCCAATGGGAGGAACCCCAGTCCCCCAGTATGGCGGGGTTTAAAGAAAGGGCCCCAAAACCTAAAAACAGTTTAATAAATGCAAACTGTTATGGGATGTCCGACCACCGTTGTTTCCAATGGCTGCGAAGACGGGCAAAGATGACTGGAAAAAAATCTCTAAACGGAGTACCCCCATAGGAAACTAAATCATGCACCGCGGACTGTGCAGCAGCATCCTTTTTTTCATTTCCCCGAACATCAACATGTCCAGGGACCCAACAGAAAATGACATTTTTGTTTTTTCTAGCCACATGGCATAACCATAGTTGAATACGAAGGGCAATGGATGAGGGGGAAACAAATTGTTTAATGGGTTCTAAAGCACTGAGGGGAAAATAAAATGATTACAAACATTGAAGGAAAAAAAATGTAATATGGAGAAGTGCCATGAGGATGACATACAACTTGGCAGTAAAAATACTAGCTAGCAACAAAAGACCTTAGAAACATCGTCAGGAAACACCCCTGGAAACCCCAAAACAGTCAGAAGATTTGAACCATCTGTATAAACAGCAACGGCATGCATGAGCAGGGCCAAAAGTAATCAAGAAAAAAAGAGGGAAGGGGTCGGGGAGGAGAGCTTTGGCGCACAGCAGTAGGGGGGAACAGACACAAACCCCCCGAACCTCCCAAGGGGGAAAGAAAAGGCAGACGCTAAATGAACATACAAGGGAGGAAATGGAGAGAGGACCGGGGGTTTTTCCCCGTCGTAACAAGATTTTAAATAAAGGATTGAAAAGGGGGGAAGACCCAAAAGGTAAAATTCGTTGTATTTATTATACGATAATTATATAATAATCATATGACCTAATAATTCTCTTTTTCAAATATTAACATCTGACCATGGGCTCTATCATACTTTGCCATAAGGTTGAATTTTAAACTAAAGAAAATCTACCCTTGACAGTGAGGGTGCGTGAACCACCGGGCTAATAGCTTTTTAAGATAGGATAACTTAGAAGAAACCAAAGACTACTAAGAGTGAGAATCGACTTGTTGGGAGAGAGATCGGGAAACCCACTCCAACCAGGAGAGGGTGCTGAACCTACCTAACCAGGGGAGGGGCGGAACCTACCCTAACCAGGAGAGGGTGGGGAACCTACCCTAACCAGGAGAGGGGGTGAACCACCCTAACCAGGAGAGGGGGAACCCCCCAACCAGGAGAGGGTGGGGAACCACTCCAACCAGGAGAGGGTGCGTGAACCTACCCTAACCAGGAGAGGGGGGTGAACCTACCCTAACCGGGAGAGGGTGCGTGAACCTACTCCTAACCGGGAGAGGGGGGTGAACCTACCCTAACCAGGAGGGGGTGGGAACCCTACCCAAACCCCAGGAGAGGGTGCGTGAACCTACCCAAACCCGGGGAGAGGGTGCGTGAACCTATTTCCAAACCCAGGAGAGGGGGGGAACCTCCCCCAACCCGGAGAGGGTGTGAACCTACCCTAACCGGGAGAGGGGGGTGAACCTCCCTAACCAGGAGAGGGTGCGTGAACCTACCCCCAACCAGGAGAGGGTGAACCTACTCCTAACCAGGAGAGGGTGGTAAACCCTACCCCTTTAACCGGGGAGAGGGTGCGTGAACCTACCCTAACCGGGAGAGGGGGGTGAACCTAAACCGGGAGAGGGTGGGGTGAACCACTCCTAACCAGGAGGGGTGCGTGAACCTACTCCTAACCAGGGGGGAAACCCCAATTCCCAACCAGGAGAGGGGGGGAACCACCCTAACCAGGAGAGGGGGGTGAACCTACCCTAACCAGGAGGGGGTTTAAAAAAACCTACCCTAACCAGGAGAGGGTGGGGTAAAACCTTACTCCTAACCGGGAGAGGGTGGGAAAACCTTACCCTAACCAGGAGGGTGGAACCTACCCTAACCAGGAGAGGGTGGGGGAAACCTACTCCTAACCAGGAGAGGGGGGGAACCCCACTCCTAACCAGGAGAGGGTGGGGGAACCTACCCTAACCGGGAGGGGTGCGTGAACCTACTCCTAACCAGGGGGGGTGCGTAAACCCTACTCTTAACCAGGAGAGGGGGGTAAAACCTACCCCCTAACCAGGAGAGGGTGGGGAACCTACTCCTAACCAGGAGGGGGTAAACCCTACTCCTAACCGGGAGAGGGGGGTGAACCTACTCCAAACCCGGAGAGGGTGCGTGAACCTACTCCTAACCAAGAGGTTGGGTGAACCTATTCCTAACCAGGAGGGGGTGTGAACCTACTCCTAACCGGGAGAGGGGGGAAACCCCCACCCTAACCGGGAGAGGGTGCGTGAACCACTCCTAACCAGGAGAGGGGGGGAACCCTACCCCAACCAGGAGGGGTGGGGAACCTACCCTAACCGGGAGAGGGGTAAACCCCACCCAACCCCAGGAGAGGGGGGTGAACCTACCCCCAACCGGGAGAGGGTGGGGAACCTACCCTAACCGGGAGAGGGGGGTGAACCTACTCCTAACCAGGAGAGGGTGTGTGAACCTACTCCTAACCGGGGAGAGGGGGGGAAAACCCTCTGGAAAATTCACTGGGGGGGCCTCCCGGGGTCGGTCACGTGACAGGGGGGGCCCGGGGGCTGGTAGGGTAAACAAGTCCCCGGCACCCCCCAACTAGTGGTCCCCCAATCTGCGTAGACCACACATAATAAAAGCCAAAATAATACAATTAAAAACCCATAAAATTAACAAACATAGACAATAAAAGGTAATATCCTAGTATCATGATACGCGAGGTCAGATAATAAATAAGGCCAGAAATCTATACTTTAGCTAATAGTTTTAGAAACCCGCTATATAATATTAAGTAAAACCCTTTGGGAATATTACTCTAAAAAAATGTTGGGCCAGTGCATACCCGTAACACCCCCCCTCACGACCACAGGTCGCACCAAAGAGGAAGGGAAACCCCAATGAAAAAAAAACAAAAATTTTTCCCCAATCTGGACTTAGACACTTATAATGAATGTTATTTTATTTTTTCATCAAAGCTAAGATCCTCATGAGTCACCATACAATGGAAGCGAAGACGCAGAAAGATTTTGACCCTTTTTATAGGTGGTCCACGACAGTGATCTCGGGGTGACGCTTTGAAACACAGGATGGGGGAAAGCAGCAAGGTCAGGGCCATGGCAGCATAAATTTTAACGTCCACTTTCGAACATATCCTCAGGATTCTCCTGAAGTTACAATCATGTGGCTGTAGACGACAAAAATTCAAATTAATACACAACATATTAAAGGAGCAAAGTTTTTTTAGATTTTCCAAACCGAAGGGGCAAAAGGTTTTTGTGCCCCCCATATCCACCCTTTGTGGACGGTAGCGAAGAGCATATGGATACACAAAAGGCCTAGGCACTAGGCCCCAAAGGGGTTAACAATTGTACATTTGGGTTTATATTCATTTCAATTATCTTTTAAAAGCAAATAAAAAAGGGGGGGGCTTTATTTTTACTTCTTGCCAAAAACGTAAGTAAAAAATTAATGACCATACTTAGGTACGAGATAATGCTTGGTGAATACTCTAATTTTAACAGACGAGTACTTAAGGGGAAAAATCTTTTAAATATTAAAGTATAAGGGGGAAAGGGGGGACTGACCGCTCAGGTGGGATGAACAAAAAACCCCTCCAACAAAAAGTTAAGCTTGGTAAGGAACAGCCCAAGAGGATCAAAAAAGAAGTCATCAGCAGACAAGTTTCGGGACCTCGACTACACACATTTCCCTTTGATATTTGGATTTAAAACTCCATGAGCACCAAATTCTTGTGTAAAGCCCCTGCAGTTTTACATCCAAAGCCCAAATTCAATCCTTTTCCACTGTGACCCTTTACGGTGGATCCATCTGTGATCATCTCGTAAGCCACAACACATAGGAAGTCTTGAACAATGGTGGAACGTTGAAACACTGAAAAACGTACCGCTATCCACCGCATATTGTTAAACCCTCACAGTGGAGACGGTGGGCCCCGAGCGTCAGTCTCGGATTACCATTGCTGATCCCCGTTAGCATCATAGACGAATAATGTCGCCCAGTCAATACCAGCATTTTCCCCAGAGCACGGGAAGAAGTGAGTGGGTCCGGTGGGGGGAGCTCACCACCCGCCCGAGACCGGAAAAGAAGTCAAGAGGAGGCGAAACCTGCATTACCTCATCCCGGTTTTTTCAGTAATAATTTTCAAACCCAGCAACCGCTTGCTGAACACTAAAAGTTGAAAAGTAGATACACAATGAACAAAAAAGAACATTCACAGTCAAAAAAACTTTATCAGTGAAGACTGAAGTCGGCGAGAGAGTCAGCTTGACAAGTAGATACACCAAAGAAATATAATTAACACATGTTCAATCAAAACATTTCAGTGAAACGAAGTTTCCGGGGACAGCTTGACACAGTAGATACAATTAACCCTATAATTTAAAACATGTTCAATCAAAACACTTTCAGTGAAACGAAGTTGGGAAGTTTTATACAAAATAAGTAAGTAAGTTTATTCAGGATACACAAATACATTTTCATACATTATCAACATAGCAGCATATGTGTAGAGAACCCAGGATAACCCAAAAAATCAGGGCAGTAGATACACCATGAACATATAATTAACACATGTTCAATCAAAACGCTATCTCGGGAAAAATGGGCGGAGAGAAACAGCCAGGGTGATTTGAACAGTTACTAAAAACCCTCAACTAAGGAGCCTTTTATACAAAAGGGCCACAAAAAGGGGGCCCGACACTGTTTAACAGTGGCGTACGTGGCAACCAAGAACACGGCGCCATCACAGCGATGAACACAGACGAGGGTGATGAAAGAAACACAATAGAAGATGAACCCAGGTGGGGGCGTTGCCCCCCACACATACGCGCCTCACCTTCAAACCTCAATATTCTGAAACCTTTTTCGCACATGGGATACAGCCATTTTCTGCCCCCAGAGACTCGCCAATATACCAATTTTGGGGGAAATTTCAAGCAAACTTCGCTCAGGGACTAGTTTGTCAGGCTAGTATGTCGAAGTGGCTGATTTTTGCTCATGACACTGCTCCACCAGTGTCATCCGCACCAGACTTACTTGCTTGGCAGAACAGTCAATCAAGTTCTTTCAAATACTCACCAGTTTAGTGGAAACATTAGCAGACGTCTGCTCAGGGGCTAGTTTGTCATTTGGGATGTCAGACGAATGGACTCTTTCTCAGGGACTTTGCTTATTAAACAGGGGCTAGTGTGTCAAAAATATACCAACTTTGCTCAGGGACCAGTTTGTAATATAGAGGCTATGTGTCGAAGTATAAGCGACTCCTGCTAGGGACAATTTGTACTATAGAGGCAGTTTTCAGAAGATCCAACTTCTGCTCAGGGACTGCTTGTAGCATAGGGCTAGTATGTCAGGAGGCGTAGGCGGGTTCCTGCTCAGGGACTAGCTTGACTATAGAGGCTAGTTTTCAAAGTACCCAACTTTGCTCGGGGACTAGCTTGTAGCATAGAGACTAGTATGTCGGGAAAGCGCAGAAAACACTAATGCTGGGAGGAAACCTATACTCAGGCATCACGAACAACGACGTCTTAAAGAAAACGAAGAGCATCTGGCTCTTCCTGAAGTGTCGATCGCGTCTCTAGTCATGTCAGTCTGCTGGACATGAATACCCCAAAAAGATATTTATAATTTCATATTGACAGAATTCAAGAGGATGCATAGAAATAATGGTACCATGTAATATACAGTTCTGATTGTACAATTTAGTGTAGATAGTACAATTTAGTGTGATTTGGGGGTGGGGTGTCATGTATACAAAAGTTGGTTTACTCAAAGATTTCAGAGGGGTTCATGTTAGGAAGGTTAAGGAGGGGGCATATTGCTTTTGTAAGTTTTGACTAGGGGTTTTTTTTTTTGTTCATAGAGGCCCCTTGATGTTATGAGCAATATGATGATCATTTTTCGTAAAAGTATAATGTGGTGAGTTTCTATGTCGATTAGAATTTTAAATTATTTTGGGAAATTATAAGCGTTCATATGTTTAGAATTTTCCCATGTATGAAATATGTATATATACCTGGGGAAATTTTTAGTCACTAAAGTTCCACAGGGTAAGGGGCCAGGAGCCTTACACACCGTGGATCGGGCCCCCGGAGTTTATAAACCCACACACCCAACAAAAAATACGCACACCCAGCTGATGACGGTGACTATTTTATATTTTAAATTGATGATTTTTCCACCTAGGAACACTTAGGGTTTGTACAGCTAGAGACTAAAGTAGGATTATTAAGGCAACGTTAGGTAATCTGTAGCTCTAGCACCCTAATATAGGGAGTTAAAGGCCTGATTTGGGAAGCATTAGATTATGTTAGCTAACGAGGGCAGCTCTACACTTGAATCTAGGCGGAAAGAGCCCATTCTTTCTTACCAGAGCAGACCCCACACGAAAAAGCGGGTGAGATAGGCAGCACACCCCACGTGACTCAACATCTGTCCTGGGGCCCGGAGGAGATCCGAAGTACCGTGGGCATCTTCCATCCCGACCCTGTCACAGTAAGACTAGGCTTTTTTTTCTCAGTTCTGGCCAGTTTTCTGGGGGGAAAAGTTAGTGAGTTTTTTGGGCTTAGTCGACGGGCGACTCGTGTTGGGATGTACCAGGCCCTCTTAAGTTCAATTCTGGGAAACTAGTGTTACTTACTGTATATATTATAAGGGCTTTCCCCAAAGGGAAACCCGGGACTCTGAGGTGCAGACAGGACACTAATTTCACCATCCTTGCAGACAAAATTTTTTCCCCCCTGAAATGTGCCCACATCAATTCAGGAAAGACAGTGTTATAACTTATATTGCCAGGCATACCACCCAAATGAGGCGACACAGAACATCCAGACCATGGCAAAATCAGGGGAGCCCAGCCACCGGGGAGAGAGGTTTTTAGTGCCAGGAAGGAAAAAAAAACTGGCGGAAATGACAGAAAAGTAAACCCAAATGAAAATTTCTGGGGTGGAATCCCGTCGTGGCCTCCACCCATTACAACAGATATTAGAGCCAGGAAAAAAAACCCCCCCTACCACCAATACCACCAACCAACTACATTCATCTT
>WNWK01050243.1:0-12914 GCA_009830355.1 Cherax destructor | reverse complement strand
GAGGTGCAGTCCAGCACCAGAACCTCCAGCAGTGAGGTGCAGTCCAGCACCAGCACCTCCAGCAGTGATTTAGAGAGTTGCAGCCGCTTTAAGTGGCAAGTGATTCACAATTCATGAAGAAGCAAGATAAGAAAGGTTAACAAAGAAGATGTGAAGGTAGGAAATCGATTCTTTGTTTTCCGAGACGAGTGTACTTCAGTGGTTAGTGAGGTTAAAGGTACCACTGACACCCCTGCCAATCAAGGTAAGAATATTCTGATTGTAGGAGATTCTCAGGTAAGACATATGGACTGCGCCTTTTGTAACAGAGATAGGAAGGTCAGACAGAGGGTGTGCCTCCCAGGAGTTGGTATTGGTGACATAGTCAACAGGTTGGATAATATTATGTCAGGTAATGGGAACAAGCTCATTATCTGTCTTAGTGCTGGTGGAAATGACATTGGGAAGGGCAAGAGACAGAAGCTGCTGCATAAGTACAGGTCAGCCATAGAAGTAGTCAGGTCTAAGGGAGGGATCCCAATCATATGTAGCATTTTGCCTAGAAAGGGAGTGGGCAATGAATGGATGTCTAGGGCAATTGGTATAAATTGCTCGCTAGACAGCTACTGCAAGGAACTTGCAATCCCATTCACTGATAACTGGGACACATTCTATGGCAAACGTCATATGTATGATAGGGATGGGGTTCATCTCTCTGGGGCTGGAGTGGTTGCATTAGCCAATTCGATTAAGGGAGTCATTGATGACTTGTCTAGGACTTTGAACTGATAGATTATAGAGGTATGGGTGTTTGTGGGAAACAATCAGGCTGCAGTACTAGGGTTGAAAACAGTAGATATTACCAGAATATCCGAGGGATATGTTTAAAAGGCAATATTCAAAATAAAGTTGCTAGTAAAGGCAAAGCAATTGTTTAACAAACAAAGAGAGATAGTAGAGGGCAACGAATGACTAGCTACCTTAAGGTTAACTATACAAATAGTAGGAGTCTAAGAAATAAGATGTATAAGCTAAGATTACTTGCAAGTGCAGGTAATATAGATATTACTGCTATAACAGAGACCTGGTTCAACCTGAAAGATAGAGAAATGCCTTCCCAGTGCAACATACAGGGTTATAAACTATTCCACACTGATGGGGTCAACAGGAAGGGTGGTGGAGTGGCGATGTATGTCAGTGATAATTTAAATTGTTGTGGTAGACAAAATATAAGATTAGAAACATCGGACACAGAATCTGTTTGGCTACAGTTTCTCGAAGGTCGTGAAAAATTAATTTTGGGTGTGATTTATAGGCCCCCAAACCTTGATAGGGGATGCGGTAAGCTGCTATGGGACGAAATTCATAAGGCGTCTAGATATGAAAATGTTGTGTTAATGGGAGATTTTAACTTTAGACAAATTGATTGGAACAATGTGACAGGTAATCTTGAGTCTAGTGACTTTCTTGTTACGGTTCAGGATTGTTTTTGAAAAGAATACAGCATAAGTGTGAAGAAGTTGCTTATATACTGTAGGCAGGAGAGGTGCAGCAGTCGTAGGTGGTGTCACATTTGTCAAATGTGGAAGTAGGTCATGGCTACACTATATAAGCCACTTCTTCGCCCTTATGCTGTATTCTTTTCAAGATTGATGGACTGATTACATCGACTCAAGGCCGAGGGACTGATTACCTCATACTCTTCCTGTTCTTCACCATTCTCCTTTGTATGGACTGATGGAGCCACTGTGTGGCGAAGCGTTTCCTCATTATAGATACCCAAGTGTTGCACATGTGTCTAATTTATCAACTTGTCGGTTTTCTGAACCATTCATCGACATTCCTTACAATGTTCTTCAGAGCTAAACGTATTTGTAGCTCAAATATTTTGATGAAATTAATAAGATATTCAATATAGCAACTAAACAGAGATATCCTAGGGAGTTTTTTGAGAGGCGTTATTGGCAGCCAAGAAGACTTTCTACAGGACTGAACCTAGGGAAGTACCTTCCAGGAAAAATATACTGGTTTCTCCTTACAATAACGCCAGTCTCCATGATGCATTAAAAAAGCCCAATATAAATATTTTCTTCAAGAACATTGGGACAATGAAGCAGAAATTGATTAAGAATGCACCATCCAACACTGTTGGTGGTGTTTACAAAGTCCCATGCACACTATATGTTAGGCAGACAAAAAAACATTTGAAATCAGATTAACCCAACATCAGTACTCGGTAAGGACGACTCAGAAGTCAAATGCAATATTTAATCACGTTAATACTTGCAATCATCCACTGAAGTGGGCAGCAGCTCAGGTCATTGTACCCAATAGTTCCGTTATGGAGAGGAAAATAATTGAATCCTCTCTCATCAATCATGATAGAAGTGCCTTAAATAATTCAAGTGATGGAATGTACAAACTCAATAGCTATTTAGTAGTCAGTTGTGCACAATAGCAAGGATGCTATACAAAATCCCCGGATTGCTCATTATATAATGGGTTCTCGTGAGGATTTGTTGACATTAGACCAGTGTTCTCCTCACCTATCCTACACGTTTCGCCCGTCGGGAATCCCATCTGTCTGGTCACAGTACATAGAGAATACCGGGAGGTTTGACATTCCCTTAGGTGGGTGCAGGGGAAACTATGCCCATGTTAGTGCTCAGTTACACTGGTTTGTTTTGAGGGTATACTATGATAGACTGTTACATATGTTTCACACATCGGAGATCACGTTCCACTTTCGGTAGTGCCGTATATGGGAATTCGATAGTATTAGTAAGTCTGTTTAGGTCCTGCATATGAGTACAGTTACACAAGTTTATGTGACTATAACCTATAGAATAATGTATATCTGAGCTACTTAGGGTAGCCTAGGGAAGTCAGGCAGAGTGACTTATCTCCTCTGGGTTCCTAGTGTTAAGAATCAATGCAGTTGTCGTGCAGAATAGGTAAATATGTTGGAAGAAGGTAGAACCTTTTCTGCTGGCACTTTCCTGAACATTCTCTGACGTATGATAGTATAGGTTGACAGTGAATCTGATTTGTATAATAATGCAATGTTAAAGGAAGCTTGAGTATGGGGTGTATTAACCACTTAGATCACGTATGGCAATAGGCCATATGGCAATAGATCAGTTGATATCGATTAGATGCAGTTTTGGGTTGACTACTGCATTTCCTTAATACATATTCTGTAATTTGCATTCACTAAACCTTTGAGGTCCCCCACCTCTCCTTACCCTGGAAGGTTTGGGGTGTCAGAATGTAGATGCTGGGTCGGTGACGGTCCTCACTCTGCGTTGCTGGCTTGTAATATTGCATTGATCCTGACGACGCACGAGAGTGCGAAAGATCTAGAGCTAAGGATTCAAATTCCCCATGTAGCTTGTTCTGCATACATATGTCGTGCTGAATAGGTAAAATTGGTCAGTTAGCAAGAACTCATTTAAAATTAAGGCCTTTCTAAAATTTTATCTTATACATTTAAATATATATTTTTTCCATTTATGTTAATGTAAATATTAATAATTTTGTACCAAAAGAACCTTAGAAAACTTACCAAACCTTATTATAACAAGAGCAATTTAATTTAGCCTAATCCGACTAAATATATTTTAGATAAGTTTACAATAATTTAATAATAAACAAATACAATAAATATTTTTTTTCGTTAGGTTCAGAATGATTTTTGCGAAATTAATGAGTACACAAATTTTCGCTTGCCTTATTCGGCAAGAAGAGCATTGCTATTTAAGCCAAAACCGCAAGTTATACTTATTCTGCACCACAAACACACACACACACACACACACAACCAGATAACTGCGGTAGTATATGGGCGAACCTAAGATTAGCGTTCCGTTACCTTAACAAGGAATCGTTCAAGACACTGTATACCGTGTACGTCAGGCCCATACTAGAGTATGCAGCACCAGTCTGGAACCCACATCTAGTCAAGCACGTCAAGAAGCTAGAGAAAGTGCAAAGGTTTGCGACAAGGCTAGTTCCACAACTCAGGGGACTGTCCTATGAAGAAAGGTTGAGGGAAATAGGACTAACAACACTGGAGGACAGAAGGGTTAGAGGAGACGTGATAACGACATACAAAATACTGCGGGGAATCGACAAGGTGGATAGTGACAGGATGTTCCAGAGAGGGAACACAGAAACAAGGGGCACAACTGGAAGCTGAAGACTCAGATGAGTCAAAGGGATGTTAGGAAGCATTTCTTCAGCCATAGAGTAGTCAGGAAGTGAAATAGTCTAGCGAACGATATAGTGGAGGCGGGAACCATACATAGTTTTAAGACAAGGTATGATAAAGCTCATGGAGCAGGGAGAGCAGATACCCAGTAGCGGACAGTGAAGAGGCGAGGCCAGGAGCTCAGTATCGACCCCTGCAACCACAATTAGGTGAGTACAATTAGGTGAGTACACACACACACATACACACACACATATATACAACAGGCCTAGTGTCTAATTGACATGTGCCTAGGACAAAATGGTAACTAACACACACACACACACACACACACACATTTATATATATATATATATATATATATATATATATATATATATATATATATATATATATATATATATATATATATATATATATATATGGGAGTTGTCACATGTTGCTTTTTGCTGATGACACTGTGCTTTTGGGAGATTCTGAAGAGAAGTTGCAGAGGTTGGTGGATGAATTTGGTAAGGTATGTAAAAGAAGAAAATTGAAAGTGAATATAGGAAAGAGTAAGATGATGAGGATAACAAAAAGATTAGGTGACGAAAGATTGGATATCAGATTGGAGGGAGAGAGTATGGAGGAGATGAATGTATTCAGATATTTGGGAGTGGACATGTCAGCAGATGGGTCTATGAAGGATGAGGTGAATCATAGAATTGATGAGGGGAAAAGGGTGAGTGGAGCACTTCGGAGTCTGTGGAGACAAAGAACTTTGTCCATGGAAGTTAAGAGGGGAATGTATGAGAGTATAGTTATACCAACACTCTTATATGGGTGTGAAGCATGGGTGATGAATGTTGCAATGAGGAGAAGGCTGGAGGCAGTGGAGATGTCATGTCTGAGGTCAATGTGTGGTGTGAATATAATGCAGAGAATTCGGAGTTTGGAAATTAGGAGGAGGTGCGGGATTACCAAAACTATTATTTAGAGGGCTGAGGAGGGGTTGTTGAGGTGGTTCGGACATGTAGAGAGAATGGAACGAAACCGAATGACCTCGAGAGTGTATAAATCTGTAGTGGAGGGAAGGCGGGGTAGGGGTCGGCCTAGGAAAGGTTGGAGGAGGGGTAAAGAGGTTTTGTGTGCGAGGGGCTTGGATTTCCAGCAAGCATGCGTGTGCGTATTTGATAGGAGTGAATGGAGACAAATGGTTTTTAATACTTGACGTGCTGTTGGAGTGTGAGCAAAGTAACATTTATGAAGGGATTCAGGGAAACCGGCAGGCCGGACTTGAGTCCTGGAGATGGGAAGTACAGTGTCTGCACTCTGAAGGAGGGGTGTTAATGTTGCAGTTTTATAACTGTAGTGTAAAGCACCTCTCTGGCAAGACAGTGATGGAGTGAATGATGACGAAAGTTTTTCTTTTTCGGGCCACCCTACCTTGGTGGGAATCGGCCGATGTGTTAATAAATAAATATTTTTTTTTTTTTTTTTTTTAACACGTCGGCCGTTTCCCACTGAAGTGGGGTGGCCCAAAATGAAAAACGAAAGTTTCCCATTTTACATTTAGTAATATATACAGGAGAAGGGGTTACTAGCCCCTTGCTCCCAGCATTTTAGTCGCCTCTTACGACACGCATGGCTTATGGAGGAAGAATTCTGTTCCACTTCCCCATGGAGAAATAAATAAATATATATATATATATATATATATATATATATATATATATATATATATATATATATATATATATATATATATATATATATATATATATATATATATATATATATATATGCACCACGCAGAAGAAGCAGGCAGGTATAGACAGAGAAAGGTTGTAGTCAGCAGGATTCGAACCCACGTCAGGGGCAACTGGCAGGGTTCCACAAGTGTCGCTGTACACCATTCGGCCACAGATGCCTCAAATGCTGGGCAGCCTTGTTTACAAGCCATGTTTCTCCCCAGCCCGGGCACACCAGTCAGCCTCAAGCGTAGATTCAAGCTATTTCATTCTCCTCTTGTATGATCTGACTTCACAAGTGATTTTTATATCAATGCACCATACAGAAACACGCTGGTATATACAGAGAAAGATCGCAGCCATAATTAACAGACGGTAATATGTAACACATTACATATCACTAATTATCAAAGTACTACAATCTGTGTCTTCAGTAAGAGCAGTAGACAATCTTGTCATGCCTCAGACACCTTTAAGGTGACTCTTGTTATGTTCTGGGAGTGTTCCATTGTTCGTGTGTGATTACTGACTCTCTTCATATTTCTGTATTTTCAACAAGCCCTCCTCGGTTTTGTTTTGCTTTGTGTTGATTGTTTGTATTTAAAACCTCAAGATCTTAACCTTAACCCATTTTCTTTGGGGTTTTATAATATTTAATTTGGAAACTGATTACGAAGGTTATTTTAATCACTTCTTATTTCTTGCAACTCACTTTTTTTCACTATTTTTAAATATAAGTTTTTCTCCTTACCTTCCTTTTATTGTTTTGTTTTTAACCTTCATAAAAGCCTTCTTGTTACTGCTCCCTCTTATGACAGTTATTCTACATCCTGGTAGTCAGTACTTATATCCTATGTTCCTCAAGAGTTATAAATGTAGCTAAGAGCATCTGGACTTTCTAGATTCTGAGAATGTTTAAGAAGACTGTGATCACAACACTAAATGTTTATTCTCCATGAGAAACTTAACATACTAGAATACTGTGTGTATAGTGAATGACTCTTTATTTAGTTCCCTGAAAGCATTTTTTATGTTTGCTGATGTGAGTCTGTCAAAATGGTGAGTACGATGCTAACCCTCATATTTGTTTTTCTTGTCCAACGTAAGAAAGTTCTTCTCTTTTATTCTATACTGTCTATGATCTTTTCTTCATCTGTGTTATTTTTATGACCTTATAATTTATGTGCATGAAATTTAATAGCAGCTTCCTAGAACACCTTTACAGTTAGTCGATATTTTGCATGAACGTATTCGTTTTATGGTAAGACATTTACATACAATTAAAAGAGTACAGGTCCTAATACAGATCCTTGAGGAATTTTACTCAATTTTCATGCACAGTTACTATTATGCTGTTTTCTGCTCATCAGACATTCCTTTAACAACTGAAGATTTTTTCCTGTTTTTCCCTGACTGTTTCTTTCTATAGTTAGTTTTATCCTCTGGTGGGAAACTATGTCAAAAGTTTTAAAGAGATCTAAAAACGCACATTTTGTTCATTCTTCTTTGTCTTGTTTAATCTGTGTCTGACAAATGTCCGGTATGTTTGCAAGACAAGAGTACCGACAATAAATGAGTAATGATTCTTCGTAACGAATCTCCATTCGCTCCAGGTGCTTAACCAGTGTCTACAGAACTTACAATTCCAACATATAGGAAAGTATTGTATGTCAGGAGACTGTCTTTAACTTAGTGTTTCCATTCCTTGGTTATGTCTATGATGTCCACTTACCGAATTTTTCAGACTCATTCTGAACATTATTTTAACACTTCAGGAGGAGAGATTACAAGTTTTCACTTCACCCATTTCCATTAGGTGGTCGTAAGGCTAAATTCTGTCTTCTACGAGGTGCTTTCAAAAAGTTCCCAGACTCGAATATTTCCTAGGTGAAATATGGCAGCAGCGATCACGTTGTGCTGTACACTCCTTCCTGAAGTAGTGTGGTAAGTTTCATTGCTGCCAGTCATACTGTTGAGATTAGACGGGCATTTTCTGTGGCGTTATCTGTGCGCTGTTGATATTTTTTGTGTAACAGAATGGAATCTTTAAAGGGAAAAACAGATTGCCTGTGTGAAATCCTGTTTCAGTCTCGGTAAAAATGCTTCAGCAAGCATTTGGCGACAAAGCAATTTGTAAGAGTGTGTTTTGAATGGTTCTCTTGATTCAAAGCAGGATGCACGTCAGTTGAGGATGATGAATGCTCTTGTCGTTCATCAACGTCAAAAACTGATGCCAACACTGGAAAAATGGGGAAGGTTATCCATGAAGATCGTCATTAGAGTTTTCAGTACATTGCAGGTGGAGTGGAAATTTCTTGTGGGTAGTATTAAAGCATTTTTACTGAGAATTTCAACATGGGGCGAGAGGTTAAGAAATTTGTGGTCCTCCTGCTGACTCAAGACAAGAAAGACCATCATTTTCTGGCCGAAGACAACATGACGGTCGTCCCCCACCCTCCCAACTCCCCACATCTAGCACTCTGTAACTTCCCATAAGCACTCAAGGGTCGGCGTTCTAACGACGTGGAGGAGATTTAAGCAGAATCGCAGCCCACGCTGGATGCCGTTAGGAAAGAAGAATTCCAGAAATGCTTCTACAAGTTGCAGAAGTGCCGCGATCAACGCTTTGAGAGACAACTTCATCTATGAGTTTGTCGCGAAATCCAGGAACATTTTGATAGCATTTTGTATATAGCATTTCCTGTGCTCAGTGTATACAAATCTTATTAAAAAATTTACAGTCATTTTGGACTCCTATTTGCAACAAATTTTGGTATTACCTCCAAGCTTATATATTCATTCCAAATGGCAAATCATTTACTTCAATTTAGAACATTAAATGATATGGGCAAATAATGATTATTGTGGGACCCAATTTTGCCGAATGCGAGAATTTTCCTTTTTCACGATATGCATTTTTAAAAACAATATCTTATACATTATATAATGTATTTTGCGTGTATTGTGTGTATGTAGTATGCAAATTATTTATTCTTGATAAAAGAATCAAATGCTTTCTTAAATTTTAAGAAATGCTGTTTGCTCATTTTTTCGTTCATACGTTTTTTCTGTCTTCGTCATCGTGTAGAAAAAATTGATATCAACCTTTTTTCCCTCTGGGGATGATTACTTCTGAGATTTTCAACATTACGTGTGTGATAAGACTGAAGTTTAAATATTGATAGTGTATGATGGTTTGCTTTGAAGTCCTGAAAATGATCCTCTAGGTAATGTTCAACTCTTCAGCATATTCCTTGCAAATACAGGGCAATGCCACGTTTGTTCCAGCTCAGTTTGTATCCTCTATTAGGTTCTTAACTGTCTTTAGTTGGGTCGGTGGGTTCAATCATGCTTGGCAGTGTGCAAACAGTAAACTTCATTAAAGACAGTTTTTGCTAGAAATGCATTTTGGAACTTTCTACTTAAAATTTTGCACAATACTTACCCAAATTTGTCGATTTTTTTTTTTCTTTGAATTTAATTTTTACATATGATTAATATTTATCAAGCATGAATTTAAAATTTAGTTACATCTTTCTCGTTTCTACAAATCACTTATCAAAATTTCTCTCTTCTCTTCTTATATTAATATCAGGATTGTTTTAATTTTTGGTAAAGTTGTGGTTTGAATCACAATATATATTTTTCGAATTTTTTCATGGCTCTTTAGTATCCCTTGTAGTACAAACAATTTTTTTATTTTTTCTTAATTTCCAGCAAAACATAATCACTTTTGCCAAGACTAGTCCCGGAGCTAAGGGTATGTCCTACGAGGAGAGGTTAAGGAAATCGACCTGACGACACTGGAGGACAGGAGAGATAGGGGGACATGATAACGACATATAAAATACTGAGAGGAATTGACAAGGTTGACAGAGACAGAATGTTCCAGAGATGGGACACAGCAACAAGGGGACACAGTTGGAAGTTGAAGACTCAGATGAATCACAGGGATGTTAGGAAGTATTTCTTCAGTCACAGAGTGGTCGGGAAGTGGAATAGCTTGGGAAACGATGTAGTGGATGCAGGTTCCATACATAGCTTTAAGAAGAGGTATGATAAAGCTCATGGCGCAGGAGAGTGACCCAGTAGCGGCCAGTGAAGAGGCGGGGCCAGGAGCTATGAATCGACCCCTGCAACCACAACTAGGTGAGTACAACTAGGTGAGTACACACACACACAATACACACACTAGATAAGACCAGCAGGGTAATTAGAGTATAGTAAAATATTAGCGGTGTGTGTGTCGCACCGACCCAGAGTACACACACACATACACACACACACACACACACACACACACACACACACACACACACACACACCAGGAGCTGAGTCTCGACCCTGCAACCACAATTAGGTGAGTACACACACACACACACAAGGGGACACAATTGGAAGTTGAAGACTCCTGTGAGTCAAAGGGATGTTAGGACGTATTTCTTCAGTCATAGAGTTGTCAGGAAGTGGAATAGCCTAGACAGCGACATAGTGGAGGCAGGAACCATACATAGTTTTAAGACTAGGTTTGATAAAGCTCATGGAGCAGGGAGAGAGAGGACCTAGTAGCAATCAGTGAAGAGGCGGGGCCAGGAGCTGTGACTCGACCCTGCAACCACAACTAGGTGAGTACACACACACACACACATGCCCCGATGGCATGGGGGCTAGCGCTCTTGCTTCACGCACGGAGGGCCCAGGTTCAATTCCCGGCGGGGCCGAAACATTTCGAAGTGTTTCGTTACACACACACACACTACAACATGCCTAGTGTCTAATCGACATGTGCCTAGGACAAAAAATAGTAACTAAACACACACACACACGCCCCGATGGCATGGTGGCTAGCGCTCTTGCTTCACGCACGGAGGGCCCGGGTTCAATTCCCGGCGGGGCCGAAACATTTCGAAGTGTTTCGTTACACACACACACACACACACACATACATACAACAGGCCTAGTGTCTAATCGACATGTGCCTAGGACAAAATGGTAACTAACTAACTAGGGCCCGGGTTCAATTCCGGCGGGGCCGAAACATTTCGAGTGTTTCGTTACACACACACACACACACATACATACAACAGGCCTAGTGTCTAATCGACATGTCCTAGGACAAAATGGTAACTAACTAACGAGGGCCGGGTTCAATTCCCGGCGGGCCGAAACATTTCGAAGTGTTTCGTTACACACACACATACATACAACAGTCCTAGTGTCTAATCGACATATTCCTAGGACAAAATGGTAACTAACTAACACACACACACGCACGGAGGGCCCGGTTCGATTCCCGGCGGGGCGGAAACATTTCGAAGTGTTTCCTTACACACACACACACACATACAACAGGTCTAGTGTCTAATCGACATGTGCCTAGGACAAAATGGTAACTAACACACACATACACACACACACCCCTCACACACACACTCACACACACACACACACACACACACAGGAAATAGGACTAACAACACTGGAGGAAAGAAGGGTCAGAGGAGACATGATAACGACATACAAAATACTGCGGGAATCGACAAGGTAGACAGTGACAGGATGTTCCAGAGAGGGAACACAGAAACAAGGGGACACAACTGGAAGCTGAAGACTCAGATGAGTCAAAGAGATGTTAGGAAGCATTTCTTCAGCCACAGAGTAGTCAGGAAGTGGAATAGTCTAGAGAAAGATATAGTGGAGGCAGACACCATACATAGTTTTAAGACGAGGTATGATAAAGCTCATGGAGCAGGAGAGCAGAGACCCAGTAGCGGACAGCGAAGAGGCGGGGCCAGGAGCTGAGTCTCGACCCCTGCAACCACAATTAGGTGAGTACAATTAGGTGAGTACAATTAGGTGAGTACAATTAGGTGAGTACACACACACATACACACACACATACACATAGAGATTTGCAACAAGACTAGTCCCAGAGCTAAGGGATTGTCCTATGAAGAAAGGTTAAGGAAATCGGCCTGACGACAGTAGAGGACAGGAGGGTTAGGGAGACATGATAACGACATATAAAATACTGAGAGGAATAGTTAAGGTGTACAGAGACAAGATGTTCAGAGAGGGACACAGAAACAAGGGGTCACAATTGGAAGTTGAAGACTCCTATGAGTCAAAGGGATGTTAGGAAGTATTTCTTCAGTCATAGAGTTGTCAGGAAGTGGAATAGTCTGGCAAGTGACGTAGTGGAGGCAGGAACCATACATAGTTTTAAGACGAGGTTTGATAAAGCTCATGGAGCAGGAGAGAGATGACCTAGTAGCAATCAGTGAAGGCGGGGCCAGGAGCTATGAATCGACCCCTGCAACCACAAATAAGTGAGTACAAATATGTGAGTACACACACACACACACGCGCCGCACGAGGGCCAGGAGCTGTGAATCGACCCCTGCAACCACAACTAGGTGAGTACACACACAGGCTTTGGAGTGAGATCAGTGAGCCGAAAAATGAATAGCTAACAAGTGTATTTAACAGTTCAAAACAAAAGAGGAAAGCTATTAAAAGGGGAAATGGAATTGCTGGGAAGATGAAGGGGATATTCTGAGGAACTGCAGAATGTTGATAAAGAGAGAAAGGCAGTGATTTGTAACATATTGCAGGGAGGTATAACACCTTTCAGGAGTGAAGAAGAGCCAGCTGTGAGTGTGGGGAGGTGCGTGAGGCAGTGCGTAGAGTGAAAGGGGTAAAGCAGCTGGGATAGATGGGATTGAGACAGAAATGTCAAAAGCAGGTGGGGATATAGTGTTGGAGTGATTGGAGCATTTGTTCACTATATACGTGGAAGGAAAAACTGTACCTAGGGATTGGAAATGGGATTAAAGAAAGTGTAAGAATTATAGGGGAATAAGCATGTTGTATATACCGGTAAATTGTATTATTGAAAGAATTAAGGGAGAGACGGAGAGCAGAGGATCCCGATTATATGAACAAGGATGTTTTAGAAAGGGTAGGGATGTGAAGACCAGGTGTTTACATTG
>WNWK01050242.1:0-12914 GCA_009830355.1 Cherax destructor | reverse complement strand
GGAGAATGCTCCCTCGCGGCTGATCATTTTTGTCGATCTGGGTCTCCCCGCATACATGTCTGGACCTCTATTATGTTGTGATCTGAGTATATTGTTTTTGATATGATGACATTTCGTATCAGTCATCATTGTTGGTGAAGATGAGGTCCAGCGTATTCTCTAATCTTGTAGGCTCTACTATTTGCTGGTTTAAGGTGAATTTGGTGCAGAGATTTAAAGTATATATATATATATATATATATTATATATATATATATATATATATATATATATATATATATATATATATTATATATATTATATATATTATATATATATATATTATATATATATATATATATATATATATATATATATATATATTATATATATAATATAATATATATATTATATATATATATATATATATTATATATATATATATATATATATATATATATATATATATATATATATATATATATATATATATATATATATATATATATATATATATATATATATATATATATATATATATATATATCATAGTAGCGTTGTATGACCCGTGTAGGTTTAGTGCTTTTTTTTATTATAATAATAATATTAATATGAGTTTGGTAGGGTATGTAAAAGAAGGAAATTAAAAGTGAATATAGGAAAGAGTAAGGTGATGAGGATAACAAAAAATAGATAACGGAAGATTGGATATCAGATTGGAGAAAGAGAGTATGTGGGAGGTAAATGTGTTCAGATATTTGGGAGTGGATTTTCAGCAGATGGGTCTGTGAAGGATGAGGTGAATCATAGAATTAACGAGGGGAAAAAGGTGAGTGGTGCACTGAGGAGCTTGTGGAGACAGAGAACTTATCCATGAAAGCAAAGAGGGGGAATGTATGAGAGTATAGTTATACCAATATTTATTGTATGGGTGTGAGACATGGGTTGTGAATGTTGCAACAAGGAGAAGACTGGAGGCAATGGAGATGTCATGTCTGAGGGCAATGTGTGGTGTGAATATAATGCAGAGAATCCGTAGTTTGGGAGATTAGGAGGAGTGTGGATTACCAAAACTATTATCCAGAGGGGCTGAGGGGGGTTATTGAGATGGTTTGGACATATAGAGAGGATGGAACAAATTAGAATGACTTCGAGAGTGTATAAATCTGTATTGGAGGGAAGGCGGGTAGGGGTCGGCTTAGAAAAGATTGGAGGGAGGGGGTAAAGGAGGTTTAGTGCGAGGGCTAGGACTTCCAGTAAGCGTGCGTGAGCGTGTTAGATAGGAACGAATGGAGACAAATGGTTTTTAGGACTTGACGGCTGTTGGAGTGTAGGCAGGTAACATTTATGAAGGGTTTCAGGGAAACCGGCAGGTCGGACTTGATTCCTGAGATGGGAAGTACAGTGCCGGCACTCTGAAGGAGGAGTGTTAATGTTGCAGTTTTGTAGCGTAGTGTAAGCACGCCTCTGGCAAGACAGTGAAGAAGTGAATGATGATGAAAGTTTTTCTTTGTCAGGCCACCTGGAGTTTACCTGGAGAGAATTCCAGGGGTCAACGCCCCCGCAGCCCGGTCTGTGACCAGGCCTCATGTTGAACCAGAGCCTGATCAACCAGGCTGTTACTGCTGGCCGCACGCAGTCCAGCCTGGCTGGTCAGGTACCGACTTTAGGTGCCTGTCCAGTGCCTGCTTGAAGACAGCCAGGGTTTGTTGGTAATCCCCTTATGTATGCTGGGAGGCAGTTGAACAATCTTGGGCCCTGACACTTATTGTGTTGTCCCTCAACGTGCTAGTGGCACCCCTGCTTTTCATTGGGGGGATGTTACATCGCCTGCCGAGTCTTTTGCTTTCGTAGGGAGTGATTTTCGTGTGCAAGTTTGGTACTAATCCCTCGAGAATTTTCCACGTGTATATAACAATGTATCTCTCCCGCCTGCGTTCTAGGGAGTACAGGTTTAGAAACTTCAAGCGTTCCCAGTAATTGAGGTGGTTTATCGCAGTTATGCGTGCCGTGAAGGTTCTCTGCACATTTTCAAGGTCAGCAATTTCACCCGCCTTGAAAGGTGCAGTTAGTGTGCAGCAATATTACAGCCTAGATAGAACAAGCGATTTGTAAAGTGTCAACATGGGCTTTGCATCCCTGGTTTTGAAGGTTCTCATTATCCATCCTGTCATTTTTCTAGCAGATGCGATTGCTACGGTGTTATGGTCCTTGATGGGCCTTGGTGGGAAACGGCCGATGTGTTAATAAAAAAAAATATTAATATTATAAAAAAAGGTGATATTCATCCTTATATAATAATAATAATAATAATAATAATAATAATAATAATAATAATAATAATAATAATATTAATAATAATATTAATAATAGTTTATTGTGACATGATAGAAAGATGCAGGAATGGGGTGTCCTTAATGACATTGGGTACTCGATTGACTAAGCCTAAGAAACAGACCAACTTTATTTTATAAAAATTAGTTACATCACATAGTGTGGCTGCCATGAACTATAAGACATTTCATAAGGTCAGGGCATGAACTATATTTACTGAGCATACATTACCCAGGATAGTTTTCCTGTTATACGGCATTAGACAGCATGGTTATTATGTTATACTTCATTACACAGGAGGGTTAGTATGTTATACTTCATTACACAGGATGGTTAGTATGTTATACTTCATTACACAGGATGGTTAGTATGTTATACTTCATTACACAGGATGGTTAGTATGTTATACTTCATTACACAGGATGGTTAGTATGTTATACTTCACACAGGATGGTTAGTATGTTAAACAAACAAACAAACAAACAAACAAATTTTATTTCATTGCAGGTTACATGGGTATTGGAAGTTACAATGTAAATTGAGTGCAAGGAGAGCCACTGACATGCCATGGCATTAGGGGCAGCTTATTCTAGTCCTTAAAAACTAGGTACTTAATATTAGAGAAATTTATTGAGTTTATTCTAGTTAAAAATTATTTTCAAAATTACAATATGATGAAATTTTACTGTTTAAATTATTATATAATGATATTAGATCTTAGATTGTTACAGGTGTTAAGATTCTTGAATGATAATATGGAATTGAGATTATCTTAAGGAAAATAACATTGAGCATTTTTGACATTAACTTATAATATGAGTAGGGGGTAACATAATAGTAACATATTATTAAAAATTGAGATTATCGTATAGGAAAGTAACAATGAGCATTTTTCAAAGTAGTTTATAGCATGATCATTTAGGTTTGGGTGAGTAGGTGGTTTTTGAGTTGAGTCTTAAATTGATTTTCAGACAAGATTATCTTAATATTTACTGGTAGTGAATTCCAGATTCTGGGGCCCTTTATGTGCATAGAATTTTTACATAGGTTGATATGAACACGGGGTATATCAAAAAGTGATCTGTGTCGTGTGTTGTGGTCATGGGTCCTATTAAAGTTGGTGAGGAGAGTTTGAGCAGAGGGTTTATATTAGAGTGTAAAGTTTTATATATGTAGTAGGCACAAGAGTAAGTATGAATGTTCTTTACGGTGAGTAGTTTGAGACTTTTGAATATTGGTGGAGTATGCTGTCTAGAGTGGGAATTTGTTATCATTCTGACTGCGGCCTTTTGTTGTGTTATGAGTGGTCTAAGGTGATTTAACGTTGTTGATCCCCATGCACAGATTCCATAGGTGAGATACGGGTAGATAAGTGAATGATAGAGTGCAAGGAGAGCTGATTGAGGTACATAATAGCGTATCTTTGATAATATGCCTACTGTCTTCGAGATTTTCTTGGAAATTTGTTGTATATGTGTTTGGAATTTAAGGCTACTGTCAAGGTGGATTCCTAGGAATTTTCCTCTGTGAGTCTTGTGATGGGTGTACCATTAAGTGTTATGTTAAGTGGAACATTTGTGACTTTGCTTCCAAACTGTATGAAGTAGGTCTTGTCAGTATTGAGAGTAAGCTTGTTAGTCGTCATCCATGTTGATATTTTCTGTAATTCGGCATTAACAGTGTTGGCCAGTATAACTGGATTTGGGTGAGAGAAGACATATGTTGTGTCATCTGCAAATAAAATGGGTTTGAGTAGTTGTGATGCATTCGGTAGGTCATTTATGTAAATGAGGAATAGGAGTGGCCCCAGGACACTTCCTTGAGGGACTCCGATTGTAATTGGTTGTGTGGAAGAGTTCTCTCCATTTGTGTACACGTATTGGCTTCTGTTGGTGAGGTATGATTTTAGGTAGTTGAGTGGGTGCCCCTTATACCATAGTGTGCTAATTTTGTGAGCAGTAAATCATGGTCGACTGTATCAAAAGCTTTGCGGAGATCAATGAAGATTCCCAGTGGGACTTCTTTTTCTCAAGTGCTGTATATATTAACTCCAACATGTGTGTAATAGCATCGTTTGTGCTCTTGTTTGTCCTGAATCCAAATTGACAGGGGTTGAGTACATTGTGTGAGACGAGGTAGGAATAGATTTGTCTATGAATTAATTTTTCGAAGATTTTAGAAAGCAATGGTAAATTAGAAATTGGTCTATAATTATTCAGGTCTGTTTGATCACCTCCTTTGTGGATCGGGGTGACCCTAGCTATTTTGAGAATTGATGGAAAGGTAGAGGCTTCAATGGATTTATTGAATAGTGTTGCTATGATTGGTGACAGTACCTGTGAAGCTTTTTGTACATAAAAGTTGGTAGGCTGTTTATGTCTCCTGCCTTGTTTTTAAGGGTGTTGATTATGAGCGAGACTTCAATTGGGTTGGTAGGAGCTAGGAATAGCGTATTAGGGTAGGTGTTTGTGAGGTAGTCTGTTGGACGGGTGTTTGAGCTTGGGATTTTACTCGCTAGATTCTTTCCTATGGTGGAGAAGAAAACATTAAGTCTGTTTGCTGTCTCAGTAGGTGAGAGTAGGGGTTCATCTGCTCTTGATAATTTGATGGTGTTGTTTTTCGCTATCTTATTATTTCCTAGAATTGCAGATAGGGTCTTCCAGGTCTTTTTCATATCACCTTTTATGTTCTGGAGTCTGTTCTCATAATACAATTTTTTTGATCTCCTTATCAGGCTGGTAAGGGTTGATGAGTAGCGTTTGGATTGTTCTCTGGTTATTAGACCCCTTCTGTATTGTTTTTCATATTGGTGCCTTTTGTTAATGGATTTAAGGATGCTGGGTGTTAGCCAGGGATTGTTAAGTCTCTTAGCTGTGATCTGGTTAGTATGTTATACTTCACACAGGATGGTTAATATGTTATACTTCACACAGGATGGTTAGTCTGCTATACTCCGCACATTATAGTTTGACTGTTATACTACTCTATCACACAGGATAATTTGCCTCATATAATCCATCACAGAGGATGGGTGCTAAACGAAGTCTCGATGCTCAAACTAAAAAAGAATGAATCTTTTCATTATTTTTTACCAATAGGTATATTTTATTACATAATATGGTGCAGAAGATTTAAGAGATACATTGTTGATATAAAGATGGCATATACAGTACATGAGTTGTGAGAGATACATGTCTAGTACATATTGTTACGTGTTCGTCACTGATTATAATGGGAAAATCTCATCCAGCTCCTCAGAGCTGGGGCGTGTGCCCAAAATACAGCAGGGATTAGCCCTCTGAACAGCAGCGCTGAGTCGCTGGAACAGTAAACTAGCTGCCTTGGGATCCCTAGTTAACCGGATGAGTCTTTTGCCTAGCTCCTTAAGGAACTTAGATGCACTATTTCCTCATGAACCAAGGGTCTCCGATCCTATGGGAACAAACATATAATGATGGGCAAGTTCTCCATATTTTCTAGACTTTTGGGACTCCCTGAAGCTGGCGGCTGCAATATTCCGGACTAGAGAGAACAAGCGATTTAAGAACCTAAGAATGGGTAACACTGCAGAAGGCCTATTGGCTCATACAAGGCAGGTCCTTATCAAAACCACCCCTACCCAAAACTACCAAAGAATTTATTCCCGTACCCACGACACCAATCAAACCCAGCCCCTCCCACTCATATATTTGTCCAATATTTTTAAAGCTGCCGAAGGGCCTAGCATCGATCACCCTACTCGGAAGATTGTTCCACGCATCCACAACTCTGTTCGAAAACCAGAGTTTCCCACCAAGGCAGGGTGGGCCGAAAAAGAAAAACTTTCATCATCACTCACTCCATCACTGTCTTGCCAGAGGCGTGCTTACACTACAGTTATAAAACTGCAACATTAACACCCCTCCTTCAGAGTTCCGGCACTCTACTTCCCATCTCCAGGAATCAAGTCCGGCCTGCCAGTTTCCCTGAATCCCTTCATAAGTGTTACCTTGCTTACACTCCAACAGCACGTCAAGTCCTAAAAACCATTTTTCTCCATTCGCTCCTATCTAACATGCTTGCTGGAAGTCCAAGCTCCTCGCCCACAAAACCTCCTTTACCCCCTCCATCCAACCTTTCCTAGGCCGACCCCTACCCCACCTTCCCTCCACTACAGATTTATAAACTCTTGAAGTCATTCTATTTTGTTCCATCCTCTCTACATGTCCAAACCATCTCAATAACCCCTCCTCAGTCCTCTAAATTTATCCAACTCAAATCCATTATTTATGGTTCTTACCTGGTTCGACACCCTCAGTACTTTATTAATATCACCTTTGTTTATACCCATCATCCACTTATACACTTCGATGATATCTTCCCTCATTCTACGTCTCTCCAGAGAGTGGAGATTCAAGGCTCTAAGTCTATCTTCATACGAGAGAAACCTTATACAGTAAATCATTTTAGTCAGTCTTTTCTCTATGTTCTCCAATGAGTCTATATCCATCCTGTAGTAAGGAGACCAAAACTGAGCGGCATAATCCAAATGAAGCCTCACTAGTGATGTATAGAGCTGTAAAACAACTTTTGGACTTCTGTTACTTATACTTCTTGAAATAAATCTTAGTAATCTGTTAGCCTTATTGCGCACACTTAGGCACTGCTGTCTTGGCTTTAGATTTCTGCTTACCATGACTCCCAAGTCTTTTTCACATTCTGTATGATCAAGCTCTACTTCACCTAGTTTATAACTTCGAGGGTTATTTTTATTACCAAGGACTAGTACTTTACACTTGTCCACATTGAACTTCATTTGCCATTTTTCAGACCAAGACATCAATTTTTCCAAATCCTCCTGGAGTTCATTGGTATCCTCCTCAGAATGAATCATACGGCTTATTTTTGTACCATCAGCAAATTTGCTCATGTCACTTGTAATTCCTTCATCAAGGTCATTAATGTAAATTATGAACAACAGAGGGCTTAAAACTGATCCTTGTGGAACGCCACTAGTGACTAATCCCCATTCAGATTTGACCCCATTAATAGAACCTGCTTTCTATTGGTAAGCCATGCCTCTATCCATGCTAGAACTTTTTCTCCTATACCATGAGCTGCCACCTTTCTTAAGAGTCTCTGGTGAGGTACTCTATCAAAGGCTTTAATGAAATCCAAATAAACAATATCATATTCTTTATTACTGTCTACTGCCTCAAATGTTTTATTGAAGAACGTCAGTAAATTTGTCAGGCAGGAACAACCTCTCGTGAACCCATGCTGAGATTCATTAATCAAATTATGCTCTTCAAGATGACTTCTAATAATATCAGCTATAATTGATTCTAATAATTTGCCTACTATAGACGTCAGGCTGATTGGACGGTAATTTGATGGAATGGACTTATCCATTGATTTGAATATAGGAACTACATTAGCTATCTTCCACATCTCTGGCACAACACCAGTTAGGATGGACGCATTAAACACGTTCGTTAATGGCTGACTAAGTTCCATCTTGAAGAGAATCATCATGGGCTTTGCATCTCTAGTTTTGAAGGTTCTTATTATCCATCCAATCATTTTCCTAGCAGATGTGGTAGATACTTTGTTGTGATCTTTGAAAGTGAGATTCTCTGACTTTATCATTCCCAGGTCCTTCACATTAGTTTTGCGCTCTATTGTGTGGTTGAAATTTGTTTTATACTCCGATCCAGTTTTTATTTCCTCGAGTTTTCTATAGCGAAGTAATTGAAATTTATCTTCATTAAACTTTATATTGTTTTCTGCGGCCCATTTAAAGATTTGGTTGATGTCCGCTTAGAGGTTTGCAGTGTCTTGGATGGATGACACTGTCATGCAAATTCGGGTAACATCAGCAAAGGAGGACAAGGTGTTGTGGCTTACATCTCTATTTATGTCAATATATGAGGACGAGGAAAAGGATAGGAGCGAGTACTGTACCTTGTTGAATAGAGCTTTTCACAGTAGCCGGCTATGACTTTACTCTGTTTACTATTACTCTTTGTGTTAATAATAATAATAATATCTTTATTTACTACAAGTACATGTACATGGTATACAGGCCTAGCTGACATCAGTGACATACTACTATATAGAAAGCCCCTTGTTATGCAGAGCATTTCGGGCAAATTAGGTCTGTCCCAGGATGCGACCCACACCAGTCGACTAATACCCAGGTACCCATTTACTGATGGGTGAGCATAGACAACAGGTGTAAAGAAACACACCCAATGTTTCTACCCTGGCTGGGAATCGAACCCAGACCCTCGCCGTGTGAAGCGAGAGCTTCAGCCACCAGGCCACCAGAGCCACTGTTCTATTTGTTAGGAAGTTATAGATCCATAGTAGTAACAGCCTGGTTGATCAGACCCTGATCCACCATGAGGCCTGGTCTCAGACAGAGCCGCGGGGGCGTTGACCCCCGAAACCCTCTCCAGGTAAACTCCTTCTCCGTGTTGTTTAATATATCTTCCCAGCTTGTTTCATTTAGGCCATGGTTGATTTGATCCCACTGTATGTTTTTGTTATTGAAGTTGAATTTGGTGAAGGCATCCTCATAACTGATCTTATTTTGCTGGTCAGGAGCCCTGCGCATACGGAATTGACACAACAGACAGGTCTGTACTTCTATTATGTTGTGATGTTCCTTCTTTCTTATGTTCTTATGTTCTTGGCGTGTCATTGATAATGTTATATTTCGTACCGGGGGGGGGGGGGTAGTATACCGTAGAAAGGGCTGGGCTTTGAAAAGAGCCGAGGTAGGATAACAGCTCTTAGCCTGTGAAATTGATTTGTATATACATAAAAAAAAATCCTGCAAGATATAACACTCCTCGGCGACAGTGACCACAGCACTTGCAGGGTGGTACTCCACACCACCATAACATTCCCAGCGCTACATAACGTAGGGCCTTGTGGGTGCGTGAGGTGGGACTCTCCCAGGGTATTTTTGGCGACGGTGTGAGTGAGGGGCACCGTCTCTACCTTCAGTGCCAAGGCGACTCTGCGCAGTGCCAGCCTGGACTTACCTGTGATGGGAGCCACATTCTCACCCTTACCCCAAGCGTCCTACTCAGGTGTTTATCCTGCCGTACCCAGCCACTGGGACCAGGTGAGTGTGGTGCTGTCCTACGCAGGTGTGAAAGGTGACTCTTGTTATACCAGGTAGTCTGCAAGTACCATCTGCAGGTGCTGCTGCAACTACATGCTCTTTGCCCATTAACACAATAATGCTGTGATTGATCCTAGACCTTCTTAGCGTCAAAAACCAGGATCAGTCTGCGGTACCGCCAGAGGTGACTTTAGCGTTTCCATATTAGGAGCGTTGGGAGGATGGGGCGAGGAGGGTGTTGTTGGGTGGTGTCGCCACAGCCACAAGCACCCTCCGCCCTCTCAAACTTTTCATTATTTTTAACACAACAGTTGCAGGAAGTCAAGAGCTGGAATATACACAGGCTATCTACATTATACACATGCAGAGTATATCACTTTGTTATTTATAATACGATACCAGAAATATTGAAGTTGCATCAACTAGATAAGCCAACTTTGAGAATACGTATTTTTTTATAAAAGGACTTTATTGAGTAACATGGAAATACATCACTACTTGTCAACTGGGGTTGGATGACTTATTGTATTTTTAAACTTATAGAAAGCATTAAAATGTGTTCTGATAGAGGCCCATGTGTAACTTGTTCAGCTATCAAAACTTTGGGGCCCAGTCCCTGGACCCATTATGTACCTCTGTAATCTTTTGACTACCGCCCACAGGATGGGTATGGGGTGCATAATAAAGATATTAAACTAACTAAGAGGCCCATTAATAAAATACCAACGCTACCTCTATTATTTTCGTGCTATCACTGCTAGGATGAACTAGGACGGCACATTAGACCTGCACTTGTTGGTATCAGTATTTAAATGAAAAAAAATCGGGTGAGCTAAACCCATAGGGATAATAGCCCCTGGGGAATGAGAAGCAACCAGGTTCCATCCAAGGAAGAGGATGACAAGCCAAATTCCATTGAGAGGCTCTCAGCACCACCAAGGAACGTCCCCTGTAAAGGCTATCATATCACCATGTTCCTGCTGACTTTCACCTGATAGTTCATTCAACCCCCGAAACCCTCTCCAGGTAAACTCCTGGTAAACAAATTGTCCAGAACCTCTAAAACCTATATGCCTAAAAGCTATAGGCCTATCTCTCCTAAGAGATAGGTAGTTAGCCTTTTCAAGAAACTATAACTTGACAGCAATGCATAATTCTTACTGGTTTTGAATAAAATAGTTACTATTGTTTCTGAATACTAATATATAATTATATCAAGTTGAATGAATGTCCAAGACACATTTTATTTTTTTTTCATATATTTTTAATTTAATTTTACGAATTTTTAATAAAGGCTCTTGACAAAATTATATTACCGAAAGACTGATTATGTTCTGAATAAAAAATAATTAAAATAATATTGAACACTAGTGACAATGAATTTTGTATAATAACGAAAATATTTAAAACCAATTCAAGCGAATTATTTTCACTACCATTTCTAATTCAGTTAGAATGATAGTTTTTACATTACATACATACATGCGCTAAACACTTGGCAAACTAGCGAATTAATTACAAACTTTATCTCTCAGTCCAGCAGGATTCGAACCTGCACGCTCTGCATCAAAGTTCACAATACTTTTTCTGGGGTCTGGCTGTGTGGCGAAAATACTGTGTACTTTGATGCAGTGTGTGCAGGTTCGAAACCTGTTCTAGACTGTGAGATAATGTTTATATATACATATATAATTGCTTAAAATC
Organism: Cherax destructor; assembly: GCA_009830355.1. NCBI lineage: Eukaryota > Metazoa > Arthropoda > Malacostraca > Decapoda > Parastacidae > Cherax > Cherax destructor. The sequence goes on along the minus strand of WNWK01050242.1, from coordinate 1,783 downwards.
ATTCGTTTGTCGATGCATTAATATATATATATATATATATATATATATATATATATATATATATATATATATATATATATATATATATCAAAAGATCACAGTAATCAGGTGATATCAAAATATGCAAGACAACCACTATGAAAAAATAGAGGAATTCCAAGCGCTTTCGTGACTACTCACATTATCAAGGAACTATAAAAGGAAACATGACAAGAGGACTTATATAAGGGGCAAGACTACACCTCACAGTCACATCACACTAACAAAGACTACACCTCACAGTAGCGTAACATCGCACGACTCTGTGAAGAGGAAAAACAAGAAAGGACCTGAAACTCTTCCAAGAATTAAGATTAGTCCAATTTATCATTAAATTCTTCCCAAATTTTATTAATTATAAAAGAATCCAATTTATATAAACCAAAAGAAATATTCATATTATTTTCAAAACTGCTTTTAATGAAACATGATTCTATTATATTCCTCTCAACCATGGACTTGCTTGATACAACCTTCTCAGCATTTTGAAAATCAATTGGATGGTTAAAGTCTCTCACATGAATAAATAGAGCATTAGAATCTTGTCCAGTTCTAATGCTATATTTATGTTGTTTTAATCTTAGTTCAAGACTTTTACCAGTTTGACCATAATAAACTTTATCGCATATTTTACAGGGAATCTTATAGACACAGCCGTCAGCATTTTGGGGGGAATTTTTTATCAAAAGTCTTTTTACTGTATCAAGATTTTTAAATACAACTTTGATATTAAAATTCTTAAGAAAGGAAGGCATATCAACCAAGTTTTCATGGTAAGGAGAACCAACATATTTTTGGTTGAATAAGGTTGGTTGTCCCTTTTGGGATTGTAAAAAGTATTCCTAGCTATTTTAAAAGATTTATCAATTATGTTTCTAGGGTATTTTAAATCATTAGCTATTTCATAAATTTTAGAGATTTCTTCATCTATGAACTCTGGACTACAAATACGTAAAGCTCTCAAAAACATTGAAGAAAAACCGACACTTTAACTCTATATTGATGTGAAGAGTAATAGTGTACATAGGAACAATTATTTGTAGGTTTTCTGTAAATTTTAAATTTAAAATCAATGTTACCCTTAATAATAAAAACATCTAGGAAGGGCAATGAGTTATTTACTTCGAATTCAACAGTAAAATTTATAGAATGAGCTAAGCTATTTAATTTAACAAGGAAATGGTTTATGTCTACATTCTTAGGCATAAGGCACAAAATATCATCAACATATCTATACCACTTAGCTCTATTGGGAAGGATAGTGTTAAGCAATCTTGTTTCGAAAAATTCCATATATAAGTTACTAAGAACAGGTGAAGAGTTGCCCATTGCCATACCAAACTTCTGTGTGTAAAACTCATCATTAAATACAAATTTTGCATCAACAATACAAAGTTTAATAAGTTTAATGATAGTAGGAACTAGCAATGGTAAATCATAATTAACCAGTTCTTCAGATAAAAACTTAGTAAATCATCAACTGGAACTTTTGTAAACAAGGAGGTAACATCAAAACTAACCATATTGAAATCATTTAAATCAGTCAAGGTGCTTAATTTATCAACTAAATCTAAGTTGTTTTTAACATTAAAATTAGAAATTTTTCCAACAATTGGGCTCAAAATATCAACAAGCCATTTAGAAAGTTTATAAGAAACTGAACCTATAGAGCTAATAATTGGTCTAACAGGATTACCAGGTTTGTGTGTTTTTATTAATCCATACATATAAGGTAAAGATGGAT
>WNWK01050241.1:0-12915 GCA_009830355.1 Cherax destructor | reverse complement strand
AGGAAGGAAATTTATAAACTAAAGGGGGAAACCCCAGTTGGGGAAGATATAAAAAAACTGTTGGAGGACAAAGGGGCCAGTGGTGAAAGGGCAGTGGAGTAGAAAGGTATCGGGTAAGTTTAAGAAATATGTTAGAGTGTTCAGCGAAGATTGTGTTTATAGGAAAGTGTGGGGGGAGGGAAGAGTGATTGGTGGAATGACGATAAAAAGAAAAGTAGTAAGAGAAAAAATTTAAAAAAAGGTATGAGGGGTTTTTTACAAAGTAGAAGTGATGAAGGAGGAGGAATTTTGGAGAGAAAACGAGGGGTTTAAAAGGAAGTGGTGAAGTAATGAAAAAAGAGAGGAAATGAGAGGGGGGTTTAAAGATGTTATCAAAAAATTTGTTGAAAAAGAAAAAGTTTTGGAGTGAGTTTAAATGTTGAAAACCCTGGGGAAAAAATGGCCTTTTTTAATTTAAAAAATAAGGGAAGTTATTAAAGGGAGAGTTAAATTATCAGGAAGATGGAGGGAATTTTTTTAGTAATTGTTAAATGTTGAGGGAAGATGGGGAAGCTGTGATTTCTTGTTATAGGGAAAGGGAGAAATAACATTTTTAAGGGGGGAGGAAGAACCTTTGGGTGGTTGGGAAAGTTCGTGGGGCAGTGGTTTTGGAATAAAAGGGGAAGCAGCGGGGATTGATGGGGATAATGATAGAAATTTTAAAAGGGCAGGAGAGAATATATTTTTAGAATGGTTAGTGTTTTTTTTTTTAATAAATGTATGGAAGAGGAAGGTACCCAGGGATTGGCAGAGAATGCACAGTTCCTTTTTAATAAAAAAAAGGGACAAAAGGTAAAAATTTTAGGGAATAAGTTTTTTAGTATACCTGGGAAAATGTATGGTAGGTTAATTTTTGAAAGAAAGGAGTAAGACGGGGGCAGGGTGTGTGTAGACCAAGTGTTTAAGTGAAACATATAGGTGAACAATATTTAGATAAAGGGGAAAAAGGTGTTTGTGGCATTTTTTGGAGGGAAAAGGGGATATGATAGGGTGGATAGGGGGCAAAAGTGGCAGATGTTGCAAATGTATGGAATAAGGGGAAATTATTGAAAAAGGGGGAAATTTTTTTTCGAGGGGTAGTGGGGGCTCAGGGGTTTAAAATTTTTTAGGTGAGAGGTGATTATTTCCCCGTAAAAAGGGTTTTTGGGGGGGGATGTGTGATGTCACCATGGCTGTTCAATATATTTATAGATGGAGTTGTAAGAGAAGTGAATGCTCGGGTGTTGGTAAGAGTGTGGGGTTAAAAGATAAGGAATCTAACCCAGTGATAGTTGTCACAGTTGCTCTTTGCTGATGACACTGTCCTTTGGGGGATTCTAGAGAAATTGCAGAGGTTAGTGGATGAGTTTGGTAGGGTATGTAAAAGAAGGAAATTAAAAGTGAAGATAGGAAAGAGTAAGGTGATGAGGATAACAAAAAAATAGATAATGGAAGAATGGATATCAGATTGGAGGAGAGAGTTTGGAGGAGGTGAAAGTGTTCAGATATATGGGAGTGGATGTGTCAGCAGATGGGATATGAAGGATGAGGTGTATCATAGAATTAACGAGGGGAAAAAGGTGAGTGGTGCACTGAGGAGCTTGTGGAGACAGGGAACTTAGTCCATGAAAGCATTCGTATAGTTATACCAATGATTTTGTATGGGTGTGAGGCATGGGTTGTTAATGTTGCAACGGGGAGAAGGCTGGAGGAAGTGGAGATGTCATGTCTGAGGGCAATGTGTGGTGTGAATATAATGCAGAGAATCCGTAGTTTGGAGATTAGGAGAAGGTGAGGGATTACTAAAACTATTATCCAGAGAGCTGAGTAGGGGTTATTGAGATAGTTTGGACATGTAAAGAGGCAGGAGAAAAATAGTATGATTTGAGAGTGTATAAATCTGTAGTTGGGGAAAGGCAGGGGTAGGGGTCGGCCTAGAAAAGGTTGGAGGGGTGGCGTAAAGGAGGTTTTCTGTGCAAGGAGCTTGGACTTCCACCAGGCTGGGGAAGCGTGTTAAATGGGGACAAATGGAGACAAATTTTTTTTAGGACTTGACATGCTTTTGGGGTGTAGGCAAGGTAACATTTACAAAGGGGTTTCGGGGAAACCCGGGAGGCCGGGCGTTCCTGGAGATGGGAAGTACAGTGTCTCCCTCGAAGGAGGGGGGGTTAATGTTGCGGGTTTGTAGCTGTATTGAAAACACGTTTCTGCCAAGACAATGATGGAGTGAATGATGATGAAAGTTTTTCTCTGTCGGGCCCCACCCTGCCTTGGTGGGAAACGGCCGATGTGTTAATAAAAAAAAAAATATGCAACTAAGCTGTATAGAAGTTTGTCCCCAACAGAAACAGAAATAACGAGAAGGCCATGACAAGATGTAAGAGGCCAAAACCAAGTGTGCTAGAGAATGGAATAAGTATTGAAGGCAAAGGACCCATGAAAAATGAAGCAATCAAGGGCCCGAAATGAAAAAGCTCGGGGAAAAGAGGGGGGCCCCGACAATACGAAAATGACCTGCTTAAAAGGCGAATCCGGGGCCAAGCAGTTGCACAGTCCCATCAGGGGGAAAAACAACAGTAAAAGACAAGAAATAGGCTGGGGAAAGGGAAAGGAAAAATCACAAAAACAAGGTGAAGTATGTGAAGAGCTCAACGAGGGGATTTAAAAGGGTAATCTCAGAGGAGACAGAAGGATTTAAAGAAAGACGGTGAAGTGGGGAACACCATGAAGTGCTGGACACAATACATAGGTATCTAGCTAAGCAAACTAGATACATAAAAGGCAAGGGTCGGATGTCATCTCTGAATGAGTCATGAGAGAGGCGCTCTGTATACCAGTAACAAGTGATGTTTGTGGGGGCTGGATCCATAGATAGATTTAAGAAGAGGAATGATATGCTCATGGAGCAAAAGAGAGTGGACCTAGTAGTGTCCAGCGAAGAGGTTGGGCCAGGAGCTATGGCTCAACCCGTTCAATCCAAATTGGGGAGTACACACACAAAAAACAGGCCCTCCCCCCCCCCCAAAAAGAAGGGGCGTGCGAGCTGGGTACCTCAAAGGCGATGAGGTCGGATAACATCTCTCCCCGAGTCCTGGGGAGAGGGAGCAGAGGCGCTATGTGTACCACAAACAACAATCGTCAACACATCTATCGAAACAGGGCGACTACCTGAGGTATGGAAGACAACAAAAGTCAAATTTTTAAAAAGGAGGCAGACACGAAGCATTAAACTACAGGCCCCGTGTCATACATTTTATAGTATGCAAGGTCAAGGATGAGATTATCAGGAGAAAGTTGGAGCACCTAGAAAAGAATGAGTTTAACAGTGACACCCCGTACGGATTCGGGGATGGGAAATCCAGTTTTACTAACCTACTGGAGTTCTATGACAAGATGACAGCAAAAAGACAAAGAGAGGGGTGCAAAGCTGGAGGACCCGGGGGTATAAAAGGAAGGAACTCAATGAATCGAAATACCTGTCGGGAAGAATTTAGCAAATCTTGGACGTGACGGGGGTCCCAAATGGGGGCCCGTGAGAGCAAAAAATTCCACAGGGGACAGTCCCAGGACCGGGGTGTTCGGGTTTTATGAATGACGTAACAAAGGGAAAAGACTCAGAAGTGTCCCTTTTAGCAGACAATATAAAGTTTATGAGGAGGGGTTCCCAATCGAAGGAGGACCAGAAAGGTCTACAAATGGATCCGGACAGGCGTCAAGCCTGGTCCACAAATTAGTTCCAGAATTTCAACCCCACCAAGGGCAAAGTCATGGAGATTGGGGAAGGGCAAAAATACCGCAGACAGAGTACAGTTTAGGGGTCCAAAGACCACAACCTCACCAAAGGAAATGTTTCTTTGGTGAGTAGAATACAGAGCACATCTCCTGAGGTGCACATCAATCAAATAACTGCTGCAGCATATAAGTGCCTAGCAAACTTAAGTATAGGATTCCGACCTCAGTAAGGAATCGCTCAGGACCTTGTACACCGTGTATGTTAGGCCCATATTGGAGTCTGAAGCACCAGTTTGAGCCCACACCAGTTCAAGCATGTCAGGAAATTAGAGAAAGTACAAAGGTTTGCAACAAGACTAGTCCCGGAGCTAAGAGGCATGTCCTACGAGGCGAAATCGACCAGACGACACAGGAGGGTAGAAGGGATTAGATGGACATGATAACGACATATAAAATTTTGAGAGGAATCGACAATGTGGACAGAAAGAGGATGTTCCAGAGATGGGACAGAGCAACAAGGGGGTCACAATAGGAAGCTGAAAACTCATATGAGTCACAGTGATGTTAGGAAGTATTTCTTCAGTTATAGAAAGTGATGTAGTGGAGGCAGGTACCATTCATGGCTTTAAGAAGAGGTACTATAAAGGTCATGGAGCAAAGAGAGTGATCTAGTAGCGATCAGTGAAGAGGCGGGGTCAAGAGCCTTGACTCCACCCCTGCAACCACAATTAGGTGAGGACACACACACATACACAGCTCATGTGAAGATGATGTGAAGTTAATGAGGAGAATTATAACGGATGAGGACCAGGCAGGACTACAAAGACACCTGGACAGGCTCCAAGCCTGGTCCAGCAACTGGCTCCTCGAATTTAACCCCGTCAAATGCAAAGTCATGAAGATCGAGGAAGGGCAAAGAAGATCGCAGACAGAGTATAGGCTAGGTAGCGAAAGACTGCAAACCTCTCTCAAGGAAAAGGATCTTGGGGTGAGTATAATACCGAGCACATCTCATGAAGCGCAAGTTAACCAGATCACTGATGCAGCATATAGGCGCCTGGCAAACCTGATAATAGAGTTACGATACATCAGTATGAATCGTTCAAGACTCTGTACAATGTGTACTTCACGCCCATACTGGAGTATGCAGCACCAGTTTGGAACCCAAACCTGATCAAGTACGTCAAGAAATTAGAGAAAGTGGAAAGGTTTGCAACAAGACTAGTTCCAGAGCTAAGGGTAATGTCCTACGAAGAAGGTTAAGGAAATCGGCCTGACGACACTGGAGGACAGGAGGGTTATGGGAGACATGATAACGATATACAAAATACTTCGAGGAATTGACAAGGTGGACAGAGACAGGACGTTCCGGAGATGGGACACAGGAACTAGGCGTCGCAATTGGAAGTTGAAGACTCAGATGAGTCAGAGGAATGTTAGGAAATATTTCTTAAGTCACAGAGTTGTCAGGAAGTGGAATAGTCTGGCAAGTGATGTAGTGGAATAGTTTTAAGACGAGGTTTGATATAGCTGATGGAGCAGCGATAAAGAGGACCTAGTAGCGATTAGTGATGAGGCGGGATCAGGAGCTATGAATCGACCTCTGCAACCACAAATAGGTGAGTACACACACACATTCGTCGTCACACACAACTTACACATACACTCACATACAGTCATCTATTTGTAATCACCTATTTGTGGTTGCAGGAGTCGAGACTCAGCTCCTGGCCCCGCCTCTTCACTGATCGCTACTAGGTCCTCTCCGTCCCTGCTCCATGAGCTTTATTATACCTCGTCTTGTATGTGTGTGTCTATTTTTGTGTGTGTGAGTGTTGTGTCTTTTAGAGTATTAGTGTGTTTGTGCATGTGTGTGTATGTGTAATGCATAATATTTATATTTTAAAGGAATCTGCTGGTATCGGCTGTTCTATGAACGATTCCCACATCGAGTACCGATACCGCAAAATTGCTGATACCTACCGATTCCGATATTATTTCCCATCCATTGTCAGTAACTACATGGTTCTTGTTGTTCCAGTATCTTCTTGGTTCTAGTATCTGATTGTCTCAAGGTCTTTAGTACCTGCCAGCTCTGAGTGTGTTAGCACCTTCCTAGTTCAAGGTGTGTCAGTACGTGTCTAGCTCAGATTTTTTTCAGTATATGATTGGCTCTGGTTCTGTTAGTACCTATCTTGTTCTGATTGTGTCAGTATCTTCCTAGCTCTGAATGTGTTACTACCCGACTGGCTCTGGATGTATCAGTACCTGTATGTTTTTGCTGTCAACATCTGCTTGGCTCTAGTTGTGTCAACATCTGGATGGCTTCGTTTGTATCATTATGTGAAAGGAATGGATGTGTCAGCACCTGTATGGCTCTTAATTTGCTAGTAGTTGTAGCCCTTAATCTAGTTGTGTCAACTCATGCCGGACTCTGGTTGTATCGGCACCTGCCTGGCTCTGGTTGTGTCAGCTCCAGTCTGGCTCTCGTAGTTCAGTACCTGTATGCCTCGTTCTGTGGGCGTCAGTAGTGCCTTACTCAGTTGTGTCAATATCTGTCTGTCTCTGGTTGTGTAAGTACTTTCGTGGCTGGTGTTGTTTAGTACCTGTGGTGCTGTGGTTAAGTACCTATGTTGCTTGGCTTATGTCAACACCTGTAAGGTTATGGTCTTGTCAGTACCTGGTTGGCTCTTATTGTATAAGTTACTGAAAGGTCTGGATTTGTCAGTACCTACATGACTGGTTTGTCCGTATTTTACTGGCCCTGATTGCGTCAGTGCCTTCATGGATGGTTCACGTTGCGTCATTACCTGCATGGCTTTGTTTGTGTCAATACCTTCCCGGCTCTGGTTGAGTCAGTATCTGCATGGCTCTGGTTGTGTCACTACCTGCATGACTCTGAGGTGTCAGTACATTCCGGGCTCCGTTTGCCTCAGTATCTGCATGACTCTGTGTGTGTCAGTATCTTCCGGGCTCTTGTGTCAATACCTGCATGGCTCATGTGTGTCAATACCTTCCCGGCCTGGTTGCGTCAGGTATCTTCATGGTTGTGTCAGTACCTGCACGGCTCTGTGTGTTTCAGTATCTTCCGGCGATGTTTGCCTCAGTACCTGCATAGCTCTGTATATGTCAGTATATACGTAGTATACGTAGCTATGTATGTGTCAGTACCTGCATAGCTCTGTATGTGCAGTACCTGCATAGCTCTGTATGTGTCAGTACCTGCATGGCTGTGTGTGTCAGTACCTGCATGACTGTGTGTCAGTACCTGCATGGCTGTGTGTGTCAGTACCTGCATGGCTGTGTGTGTCAGTACCTGCATGGCTGTGTGTCAGTACCTGCATGGCTGTGTGTGTCAGTACCTGCATGGTGTGTGTGTCAGTACCTGCATGGCTCTGTGAGTGTCAGTACTTTCATGGCTCTGGTTGTGTCAGTATCTGCATGGCTCTGATAGTGTCCCATATAGCTATATGTGTACTAATCTTGCCTTAAACTTATCGGAAGAGTAAGATCTAAGAAAGGAGGAACACTGAACACTGCAGTAGGCCTGTTGGCCCATACTAGGCAAGTCCTTCACAAATCCAACCCACTAACAGAATTAACGCTACGAAGCAATAAGCTTTGATAATTCTATTTACTCTCATAAGAATAATTCTATATACTCTCATAAGCACATCACATGCATGATAACACATGGTAACGCGTGGTAACGCAGTGTAACAGTGATAATTCACACGACAGTGACGCAGCTTGTGACCAGTGAAACAAAGTCAGTCAGTCAGTACGTATAATGTTATGTAAGAGAATATAATTTGCATGAACATTCTTTATAACCATTTGAAATATATGGTTTATGTCGATGCTAGTTACATTTGAATTATAATTTTTTTACGAATATAAACCAGTCTTAAGATGTAAAATAAATTTTGAAAGATGAGAAGTGAAATGACACTAATTACATCTTTCCAGTATCACAGGTCAGGTATTCACGGATTTAATTTTGTAATAATAACTTTCCAGAGTTTCATTGATTTATTATGTATTTCATACCCATCCTGTTGTTGGGAGTCAAAACACAACAGAAGCACATTATTGGTGCAGATGCTACGACTCCCTCTGAGGTAATACAAGAATTGCTCTTTGATAATAATTAACAAATTATCCATGATATGGGAGTAGGAGCGTGATACTCACTGGTGAGTCACTGCAGGAAGATGATACTCACTGGTTAGTCACTGCAGGAAGATGGCACTCACCTGATGCGTGAATCAAGGGGGTGTAATCTCTTTTTAGTAGTTTGTATAATAATTGATGTGGTGTGCCTGGTACTGGCCCAGGGCTGGTGCTACATCGTACATGGGAAGTACAGGTAGTTATTGCTCCTGACACTCTTCATTCTGAGCACTGGGCTCAGTGTCTATTAGTGTTTCTCAGTTATCATGTATGACAAGGTAATCATATTTGTAATTATCGTCAGTGTTTTCTATTCTTATTTCACATCAACTCACACTTAGTTTAAATATAATTAAAGCAAACCAATTTCAAAGTTCACTGAGTTACGGTAACTGGGAACATAAAGGAGCTATATTGTTTATATGTTTTGAGGCTCTATAATGTGTTGCATCGTCGTTGATAAAATATAATTTAATATTCATTAAAACGATCAGAGAGAGACTGGAACGTCCCAAGATGATGACCACAAGACAGCAGACAGTCACAGCAGTAGAGGTATACAGGGGCTGTACACAGCCCAGCACTCACATACACACACACGGAGCGCGAACACACACTTCCACTCCCACCAGCGGCTACAGCCTCACTGTCTCTGTCATCATGCTACGAGGGGAGGAAGTGAGGGGAGAGGTAGAGGATGGAGAGAGGGGAGAAAGTGAGGGAGAGGTAGGAGTGCGAGGGTTGGGAGAGGAGGAAAGGGAGGGATAAGAGTGGGAGAGTTGACAGAGGAGAGAAAATGAGAGGTATGTGTGAGATAGTTTGAAGGGAGAGAGAGGAGAGGTAAGGGTGGAATATATGGAAGGGAGATTGCGAAGGAAATGAATAGAGAGGTAGGGATGGAAGAGAGGGGAGGAAATAAGGGAAGATTTAAAGGTGGGGGGGGAGAGAGAGAGAGAGAGAGAGAGAGAGAGAGAGAGAGAGAGAGAGAAGGATGGAGACCACAAGAAATGGAGCGCCCTTTTGTAGAATAGATTTATAACATATAATAATTTGTTAGAGTACAGGTAGACTGTGTTAAAGCATTGTCTGCTGCTGTACAGGAGTGGTAACCTCATCCATACAATACTGCAACTGCTGCTACTGCTACTACTCCTGCTATTGTTACTTCTACTAAACTATACTACCACAGTTAAAACTGCTGCTGCTACTACTACTATTTCGGTGTTGTCACTACTCGTGTGGGAATGTCATACGTGGAGAATATTTAAACTGTACCTCATAAATTAAAACAAAGCAAGCTAAACAAAATTGATCGTCTATTATTACTACTACTACTACTACTACTACTAAAACTACTGCTACTGCTACTAATGTGCTACTAGAACTACTGCTACTGTTACTACTATTATTGCTAACTGCTACTAATATTATTGCTTCTATTACTGCCGCTACTTATAATGTTGATACAACAACAAATGTTGTTATAACTACCCCTGAATATTTTTCCTAATACTGCTATTATTGCTGTTGCCACCTACCCTACATGTATTGCTGCTATTACTCCTGCGGCTACTTGTACAGCTGCTGCTATAAATAACTTCCTCTTGATACATAATTATCTACATATTATTAATGTAAGATATGTCGTGGAGGCCTGACAAAGATATAAAACGTAAAAATCTGAGTGTTTAATTTGTAAGAGAGTCCCATAAGAATATGAGACCATCTGGGATGGAAATGATCTCACTCGCTTGTGAAATTTTTTTTTTAACGTCATTAGGAAAGTTAATGATGCTACCGATGCTTTACGAACTCAAGTTTGAAGTGTCTAACACCGTTGATAGAGTTAGGCGAATGAGAATTGGTATAATGCAGTAACACGACAGTCATGCGACTTAATGATATTCCACACACACGTCAGAAGATGAAGCAGCACCGGTATATTTGGTCATGGAGATGAACTCATTTAGACATTCGAAGTTTTTAGGGAAGTCGCCCTTTCCCCCAAGTGAAATATTTTGGAAGTCATCACTTTTAATACTTATGCTTTATGGGCCAGAACAGAAGACTGATATTAGTAAACAGCAGTTTTTTTCTATAATGTCAAATAGTTTTTGCAACTGGAGTTGCATCCAAGGATCTGAGAACGACGACTTATCAACAATGTCAAATGGAGAGGCAGACACATCAGTGTGTTGCAGTGACAGACAGGCAACACTGCAACACAATAGGGACATCAGTCACCAAGTAGGAAAATTATGCTTATATAAGGACATCTGATGATAGGACATTGTGTTCTGAGAAAGAAACAAACGTCATTAGTAAAGATGGAGACGAGAAGATGAAATTAATTGAATGGAAATAAAAATTGAGTCTGAAAATGAGAGGGAAATGAAGTTGAGAACGGAATGGTAGTAAGAGACTTGAGGAACAAGAGGCAGCCAACACACTCGAAGAATGACGGCTGATGTTTGAATGGAAAGGCTTGAAACTGAAGTTGCTGAAGATGATATTAAATCCTATACTGAAAACACATTTAAATTACATATACGTATGCACTTGCAACAGAAAAATCAACTATATATATCCGGATGTATTTCTGTTAACCTTTTTTAATTCAGTAGTACAAATCTTTCCATAAAGTTTATTCATTGCTTTTTTTGATGTCTTAATTATTAATGATTATCATGAAATAATGAAGAAATCAACAAATAACTGCTCTTATATGAACTATCATTCTTCCCAACATGATAGTGTTCAACTTATTGTAGTTTCGTCAATGTTTTGAGAGCTCTGCTTATTTGGAGCCTAAAGTTCATGGATTCTGAAGATTTGAATACAGTAGAACATCGTTTAACACGGTTTTGAGTTACCTTTTTAAATAGCACTATTCAAGAATTGGCGCATATTTTTGTTTAACACTTAATCAAATTAGTTTAACACGGTTGCGGGAGGAAGGGGGTGTGGGAATTTTGAGCGCGCGGTCGCCCACCGGGCGGGATGGTCTGTAGGTTACACCATTGAATGTTTAATGCTGACGATACAAGTGTTTTTTGAAAAATGCCAACACGAACTATATCAGTCAGTGAGAGAAAAGTGCACGTGGCTTCAAGGCAGCAAAGGATCGCTTCACCTTGCTCCTTTGCGGTAATGCATCAGGTGATTTCAAGTGTAAGCCCATGGTTATTTACCGAATGCAAGAACCTTGCATTCAAGACTCTTCATTCTTGATAATTCCGTACTCATCCACAAGCTTTTTGGATCTGACCCCACATGTAAAAGTTTTTTTTTTTCCCAAATCAACATCTCTAATACAATCATGGATCGGGGAGTTATTAATCATTAAATGAACACACAAAAAAAAAAAAAAACTAGTTGCATCAAGGGACTCGACTCCAACCTGGCAGTACCAACTCGTACCAACCACAGTCCAACCTGGATCCAACCTGACAGTCCCAAACCTGGCAGACCAACCACAGTACCATCCTGGTTTAAACAAAGCATTAGAAGTGCAGGGAAGGGGGAAGCCCCCAATCAACATTAAATGCAGGCGGGAAAGTTAGGCCCTTTTGTAGTTTATTCTTTCACTATTTTTCCCCTTGGAAAGGAAGTTCGGGAAATTGTTCAGGGATTCCCAGGTGAGGGTTTTTGAAGATAGAAGACGAGTGAATGACTCCTAGAAATGATATGATGATGAAGACAGGAGTCCAGATGAAATTTTGGGGGTTCGACAGATAAAGGGGAAATAGAAAACATATGATGAAAAAAACCCTAAAAAAAACCCATTAACTTCAGGTTTACGGGCAGTTCCATGTTGCTGCAAACTAGCGAGACCCTTTACAAATTTATGCACTTTCCAAACAACACGACTTCAGTACCAGAACCTCACCACCCCTTTCGGGACAAAACAACCATCCACCTCAGCCCAGAGAGCCACACCACCCATAACCACTCTTTTCACAATCATCCGGAAAGCCCAACCCACAATTTAAGGAAAAATACATTATTTCTATTACATTTTGTCTTAAGTAGTAATATATCATGACAATCACTAAAATTTAAAGGGGTTTTAAAAAAAATTGTTTGGGGGCTCCCAGGAACGTACCAAATTTTTTCGTTCTTCAGTTTGCTAACACGGTTTTGAATAATGGCATTTTTAGGAAAATAACTACCGTGACGACGGTCTACTGTATTTTAAAATTTTAAAAAATATATTTTACAATTTAAAAAAGGGCAAAAATATTTAAAAGAATATTTGGTTCTCCTTTTTCATGAAAATCTTGAATCCTTTTCTCTAAGAAAATTTATAATCAAAATTGTTTTTTAAAAAATTAGTACACTAAAAAAAAATTTTTCTAAAATTAAAAAAATGCTGACAGCGGCAGCAAAATTCTAAAGGGAAAGCTGAAAGTTTTTTTGATCTAATTGGTAAAATTTAAACTAACACAACACCAAAAAATGGAAAACATTTAATGCTCTGGAAGATTTTAACCACCATATTTTTTCCGAAAGACCAAGAAAAATTGTATCAACCAGGGCAATGGTTGGGAAAAATAATCGAAACAACTTTAAAAAAAAAAAAGTATTTATCTGAAATGAATATTAGTGCAGAATTATATAAATTAGATTAATTTATAATTAATAGATTTTAAACAATTTAAGCTATCCCCGCATGTCACAAATAAATTTAATTTTACATTTGCAATGACAGGGCCATTCCCCGCTCCCTGTGGGGCAAGGGATAGGACATTAAGGACAAAGGGGAAACTGTTTTCGTATCCAAAATCATGAAAGAAAAGCACTTGAATATTCCCGTTTTTGCATTGGGTTTTTTTGTATATATGTCTGCTGAATAGATAAAAATTTGGGCAATTAAAGAAATCATTTAAAAATTTAAAATTTTCTAAAATTTTCTCTTACTCATTTTTTCATTTATTTAATTAAAATTTTTAAAAAATATATATATATATATATATATATATATATATGTGA
>WNWK01050240.1:0-12915 GCA_009830355.1 Cherax destructor | reverse complement strand
CGGTGCTCTTCACACCAACTCCCAGGCTGAGGGACTGATTACCTCATCTTTAGTATATAGTTCACTGTTTCCAATTATGTCCCAGAATTTGTTTGATAAAGCCACTGGATGGCGAAACGTCTACAATAAAGATCCCAGATGTTGCACATGTGTTTAAATTTTCATACTCCAGTATACACCTGAGGGCACGGTGTTTAATAATAATAATAAAAAAATTAATAATAATACTTTATTTAGACATTGTACAATTATATATGGTAGATAAAAGTAATAATATAATTCATAGTTATGACTTAGTTAAAGAGATGTACATGAAAAGCCCCTTAGGGCATTGGGGATTCTTAGGATTTACTTAATTCAGACTACATGGTAAAAAGGTTATGGTTGATAATTTATAAAATAAGTAAAGTTGCATATCTAAGTTAAGTTTAAAAGATGGGTTGAAATATCAATTATTTGTAATGCAACTAATTGAGTGAGATAACTTTAAAAATTAATTGCATTGCAGAGTTGTGGTCATTATAATGTAGGGTTTAAAAATTGGTATGTAATATTCATAACAGGTTATACATTCAATTGAATAGTCAGGTTTTACGTTTGATTATTCTACTTTTGTTGGGAATGTTTGATATTGAGCAATTAGCTTTGGGTGATAAGGTGGGTTTTTACACGTTTTGAATTGGGGAAACAGGTAGGGTTTCTTTGGCAATGACAGGTAATGAATTCCAAATTTTCGTCCCTTTTTTTATATGCATTGAGTTTTTACAATGTTAGGTGGACACGGGGAACATCGAGGAGTGCGGCTATTTGTTAGGGGTCATGTGTCCTGTTAAAATTGGTGGAGAAGTTTGAGTGGTGGGTTAATTTTGCATAGAGTGTTCTATGTATGTAATAGGCACAAAAAAAAGAGGATGTCTTGTATGGTGAGTGTTTGGGGTTTTTGAATATTGGTGGAGTATATTGCCTATAAATTTGTTATCATTCTAACTGCTGCCTTTTGTTGTTTAAATTGGGTGGTCTGAGATGAGTTATTGATGTAGACCCATGCGCAGATTCCAAGGTGAGGTAGGGGTAAATGAGTGAGTGATATAGGGTAAGGGGGAGCTGGTTGTGGAACATAGTACCGATTTGATAGTATTCCCAAGGCCCTTTTAGACTTTCTTGGAGATTTGTTGTATATGAGTCTGAAATTTGAGGCCACTGTCAAGATGGATTCCTAAAATTTTCCCTTTGTGAGTTTTGTGATAGGGACCCGTTTATCTTATGTTAAGTGGTGCGTTTGTAGCTCTGTTCCCAAACTGATAAAATAGGTTTTATCAATATTGAGAGTAAGTTTGTTGGTCATCATCCAGGTAGATATTTTCTGCAATTCAGTATTTGCAGTGTTGGTTTGTGTGTCTGGGCTTGGGTGGGGAGATAACGCATGTAGTGTCATCTGCAAAAAATATGGGTTTGAGGGTTGAGATGCATTTGGTAGGTCAATAAATGAAAAGAGTAGTGGGCCAAGAACACTTCCTGTGGGACACCCACAGTAATAGTTTGCGGGTGGAGCTAACTCCATTTGTGTACACATATTGGTTTCTGTTGCTAAGGTAGATTTTAGGTAGTTTTGGGAGTGTCCTCTTATACCATAGTGTGATAATTTTTTAAATGTAACAGATCATGGTCAACTGTATCAAAAGCTTTACGTAAATCAATGAAGATTCCCACTGGGATTTCTTTTTTCTCAAGGGCGGTGTAGAATTTCTAACATGTGTATAATGGGATCATTTGTATTTTATTAGGCCTGAATCCAAATTGACAGTGGTTGAGTACGTTGTTGGAGGTGAGGTAGGAATATATTTGTCTATGAATTAATTTTTCAAAGATTTTGGAGAGAAGGGTGTTAGATATCGGCCTGTAGTTATTCAGGTCTGTTATCTCCTCCCTTATGTATTGGGGTGACCCTTGCTATTTTGAGTATTGACGGGAAGGTAGAGGATTCAATGGATTTGTTAAAAGTGTTGCAATAATTGGTGAGAAAACTTGAGAGGCTTTTTTTGTTTTAAGGTAAGTTATTTAGGTCACCTGCTTTGTTTTTTAATGTGTTGATTATAAGGAAACTTCTATTGGGTTGGTTTAGGAATAGTGTGTTCGGATAGGTGCCAGTGAGATAGTCGTTAGGTGGAGTATTTTGAACTTGGGATTTGCTTGCCAGCTTTATACCTATGGTGGAGAAGAAATCATTGAGTTTGTTTGCTGTTTCAATAGGTGGGGGAAATTCATCTGGTTTTGTTAGCTTGATTGTTCTGTTTTGGATATCTTTTGTTCCTGAATTTCAGATAGATTTTCCAGGTCTTTTTTATATCACTTTTAAGTTATGTAATCTGTTCTCATAGTACAATTTTTTGACCTTCTTATCAGACTCTTAGGTTTGATGAGAGGTTTTTGTTTTGTTCTCTTGTTATTTGTCCCATTCTGTACTGTTTTTCAATAGGTGCTTTATATTAATGGATTTGGTTGGGGGTTTTAGGGACTATTTAATCTTTTAGTTGTATTTTTTATTTTTTGGTGTATCTGGACCGCAACAGAAAACGAGAAGAAAGACAGAAACTGAAAGATAGGATACAAAGAAAAAAGAAGGAAAAAAGAATGGACACGAGAACACAGAATCAGGAGGAAGCTCAAATACAATCATTTTCAGATGTCTCCCAACCTGGACAATCCCAAGCAACCAAACATTCTAACGAAAAACAACATGCCATACCCAATGCTCACCCCCCACCCATTACAAACTCCACCTTCACCCAACCACCCAAGCCCATCATATCCCACTTTCCCAACCCCATCGTACCCAAAGATTACGGTTTTAGGAAAAAGATTTTATACAAATTCAGATGGAAAACAAATAAATGTGAAGAGGGCATGAAAGAATAAAGGAGACATCCCCAGACATAATAGCCCCTCACAGAAACGAAACTCACCAGATGATAACAGATAATCTTTCCACCCGAATATCAAATCCTCAGGAAAGATAGAGGGAGCACAAGGGGAGGAGGCGCACTGCTCATTAAGAACCGGTGGGGATTTGGGAAGGGAATGGATGGAATGGGCGAAAGGACTACAAGTAGGAACAATTCAGTCTGAGGGCCATAAGGTGGTAAGCTGTAATTACAACCCGCACAGAACTGCAAGAGGCCAAAGAGAAGAATACGAGAGCAACAGAGCAATGGTAGACACACTAGCCGAGGTAGCCAGAAGAGCCCACATGGGGAGAGCAAAATTTCTATTATGGGTGATTTAATCACAAGGAGATTGATGGGGAAAAACCCGGAGAAACACGGGGTCCTGGAATCATGGAGAGCCAAGATGATGGATGTGGTACTGAAAACAACATTTTAGACACTACCAGAGAGAGGTGAGGAGATCCAGCAAGACTGGACCTAGTATTCACATTGAGTAGTTCAAAATGAGGATATCACGTATGAAAAGGCCCTTTGGAGCAATGATCATTTTGTTCTGTGTTTTGATTATATAGGAAAACCCAAGTGGAGAGGGGAGCAGGAATAGGAAGGGAGAAACGAAACTACAAAAGGGGGGCTAAAAGGCATGAGGAACTTCCTACAAGACGTTCAGTGGGGAGAGAGAATTGGGCAGGAAAACCAGTAAAAGAAATGATGGAATATGTGACAACCAAATGCAAAGAGGAGAGGAGAGGTTTGTCCCCAAGGAAACAGAAGTAATGGGAAGACCAGAACGAGTCCTTGGTTCACCCAAAGGTGTAGGGAGGCAAAACTAAGTGCACTAGAGAATGGAAAAAGTACAGAAGACAAAGGACCCAGGAAAATAAAGAGATTAGCTGAAGAGCAAGAAACGAATATACACAGGTAAGAAGGGGCTCAGCAACAATAGGGAAAAAGATATAGCATCAAAAGTCAAGTCTGACCCAAAGCTGTTGTATAGCCACATCAGGAGGAAAACAACAGTCAAGGACCAGGTAATCAGACTGAAAAGGAAGGTGGGGAGTTCCGAAACGTCCAAGAGGTATGTGAGGAGCCCAACATGAGATCTAAAAGAAGTCTTTACAGAGGAGACAGGAAGGACTCCCCGGAATTCAGAATAGAGAGGTATACCAACAAGTGCTGGATGAAATACACACAATCGAGGAGGAAGTGAAGAAGCTGCTATGGAACTTGATAACTCAAAAGCGGTGGGACCCGACAACATTTCTCCGTGGGTCCTTAGAGAGGAGCAGAGACGTTAAGTGTGCCATTTAAAAAAATCTTCAACACATCCATTGAAACTGGGCAACTACCTGAGGTGTGGAAGATGGCAAATGTACCTTTTTAAGAAAGGAGACAGACATGAGGCATTAAATTACAGACCTGTGTCACTGACGTGTATAGTATGCAAAGTCATGGAGAAGATCATCAGGAGGGAGGGTGGAGCACCTAGAAAGACACAAGCATATAAACAACAACCAGCACGGTTTGGGGGAAGGAAAATTTTGTGTCAAAACCCCAGGGAGTTTTATGACAAGGTAACAGAAAAAAACACGAGAGAGAGGTGATAGACTGCATTTTCTTGACTACAAGAAGGGTTCGAAAAGTTCCTCACAAGAGGGTTAAAAAAAGCTAGAGGATCAGGCACACGTAACAGGAAAGGCACTGCAATGGATGGGGAGAATATCTAACAGGGAGGCAACAACGAGTCATGGTACGTGACGAGGTGTCAGGGGGGCCCCCAGACGGGGGGGCCAAAGGGGGTCAGTCCTGGGACCGGTACTGTTTTGGGGAAGGGGGTGAATGACAAAAGGGGGAAGGGATAGACCCAGAAGTCCCCCTGTTTGCAAATGATGTGAAGTTAATGAGAAGAATCAAATTAGTCGAGGACGGAGGAAAAGGAGACCTGGACGGCCCAAAACCCTGGTCCAGTAACTGGCCCTTAATTTAACCCCCCGCCAAATGAAAAGTCATGAAGATGGGGAAAGGGGGGCAAAGAAGACCGCAGACAGAGTAAAGTCAGGCGGCCGAAGAATGCAAACCTCACTAAGGGAAAAAAAGTTTTTTGGGGTGAGTATAACCCCGAGCACATCCCCGGGGAGGAAATTTTAACCAGATAACTGCTGCAGCATGGGGGGCGGCGGGAAAAACCAAAAAACTTAAACCTATGGAATCGTTCAAGACTCTGTACACCATATACGTGGGGCCCATACTAAGTATGCAGCACCAGTTTGGAACCCACTTTTGGGGTCAAGCACATCATAAACCCCAGAGAAAGTGCAAAGGTTTGCAACAAGACTAGTCCAAGAGCAAGGGGGGATTGTCCTCGAAGAAAGATTAAAAAAAACGGCCAACCACTGGAGGACAGGAGGGTTAGAGGAGACATGACAACGACATTCAAAATACTGCGGGAATAAAAAAGGTGGACAGAGACAGGATGTTTCCGGGGAGAGGGACAGGGGAAACGGGGCCCAGTTGGAAGTTGAAGACTCAAAATAAAAGGATTTTGGGGAAGATTTCTTCAGTCATAGAGTTGTCGGGAAAGGGGGAATTTTTCAGAAGTGATGTGGGGGAGGCAGGAACCATACACTCACCATTTACCCCCCCACCTATGGAATCTGCGCAGGGGCCCCTCTACATCAATAACTCATCTCAGACCACTAATAAAAAAAAAAGGCAGCAGTTAGAATGATAAAAAATTCTCACTCCAGGCAACATACTCCACCAAAAACCCCAAAACCTTTTAAATTTTCTCACCAAAACATCCATTTTTACTGTGCCAAAAATACATAGAACACTATATGCAAATATTAACCCACCACTCAAACTTCCCTTTTTCCAATTTTTTCAGGACAAATGCCCATAAAATTTGGGCACAGATCATTTTTCGATTTCCCCCCTGTCCATCTAACACTATGTAAAAATATATAAAAGGCACAAAAAATTTGGGGAAATTTATTCCCCCCCATTCCCCCAAAAAACCCCCCCTTTTCCCCAATTCAAAACGATGTTTAAAAAACCCCTTTTTCACCCAAACCTAAATGCTCAATATCAAACTTCCCCCAAAAAAGTAGAATAATCACTTATTTAAAAAACCCGACTAATCATTAAAAAGAAAAAAATTGTTATGAATAATACATACTAAGCTAACTTTTTTAAACTTTTTTCATTATAATGACCACGTAAACTGTAACTGCAATGCCATTAATTGTTTTAAATTGTTATCTCACCCCCAGTTGCATTGCTCCCAAAAAGGGTATGTTTTAAATTTTAATTTTCCCCCCCAATTAGTTGCATTGCTACAACTAATTGATATGTTCAACTTATAATCAAACTTTTTTAAATTAGATACTCAATTATACTTATTTTATAAAAAATTTCAACCATAACTTTTACCATGTAGCTATAATTAAGTAGTCCTAAGAATGCCCGCAATGCACAGATTTTTTGGGATTTTGGCATGTACATCTCATTAATAACTATGTATCTTGTCTAAATGTATCATTGTACCATGTCTCAAAAAAGTTTTTATTATTATTATTATTATTATTATTATTATTATTATTATTATTTTATGGAGCAGGGAGAGAGAGGGGCCCAGTAGAGTTCAGTGAAGAGGCGGGGCCAGGGGGTGTTTTACCCCCCCAACCACAAGTAGGTGAGTACATACACACCTCACACAAAATCACACTTCAGACCTTTTTTGGGGTTTTAACCCCCAGGGAAAAACCCCCCATTTTGATCGCCCAAAAAAAAGGGGAAGGCAAAAGTTTGTAAAAAGGGGCTAGCCCCGGGGCTAATGGGTGTCCCCCAAAAAGGGGTTTAAAGGGGAAAATTTACACTGGGGAAGGAGGCGGGGGAGATTGATAACGACATATTAAACCCTTTAAAAAATTTGACAAGGTGAACAGACCCAGAATGTTTCAGAAATGGGCACGAACAAGAGGACACGAGAAAATTAAAAAAAATCACATGAGTAACAGGAAAAAGGGGTTTCTTCAGTCTTAAAGTTGTCAGTAAGTGGAAAAACCCGGAGAGGGAAAAAGTGAGGGGTTTTACAGAGTTTTTGAAGGGGAAAAAGGGTTCATTTGGGGCAGGGAGTTTAGTTTTACTTTTATCTTTATTATGCCCCCATACCCACCCTGTGGGCGGAAGTCAAAAAAATTACAGGGGGGACAAAAGGGTCCAGGACTGGACCCAGGGGTTTTAATAACTGAACAAGTTACAGAGGTAATGAGCCATTCCCCACCCCCCACACCCGATCAAAACCCGCAATGAGTTATTAATGCAAATATTAGCTTTATTTACAGTGAACAAAGGGGGTTTTTTTTCCAGAATGGTTTGTAAAACCCCTTTTAAAAAAATTTTGACATATCTTGAACATTTCTAAGTGAGTTTTTTCCGAATTCATTAAATCGCACTCCAGTACATAATGCCCAGGGGTGACAATAGTCCATCTGGCAAAAAAAATTTTTTTGGGTTTCATCTGGGGTGGTGATTTAACCTGCCAAAAATTTTTGGGGAACCCAGCCGAGGCGGGCGGCAGCATCCAAGAGTCTGCTTATTTTGTTGGATGCACCATGCATGTGGCTCCTCCCAATAGAATGATGATAGATGGACTAACTAGTGTCAATCTCCCTGAGTCTTAAGTCAATAAAATTCAGTTGGCCCCTTTGTAGTATTTTTCAAACTGCTAACTGACAAGCCAAGATTGTAATCTATCCCCTTTTGGGGAAAAAAAAACTTAGCCAAAAATTTTGGGTTTATCATGCATCTGAAGACCAATGTAGATGGAATCCACAGAAGTCGCTTTTTTACTTCACAAAAACCTACTATACCTGTGTCAGCAGGGAGCAGCCCCAGTATGACCAGCGAAGAGGAGGGGCCAGGGGGCTGAGTTACCCCTGAACCACATGTAGGAGAAACATCCCAATGAATACACACACAAAAACACCCATGCTTCGAAAAGGCCTTTGAAAAACCAGTAACTAATACAACAGATCAAGAATAAGTAAAAATGATATTATCTCAGGAAGATTAACTTAGTTAATAATTAACCTTCCTGTGTTAATTAATACTTTGTGAATAAGGAGCCCCTTTATACTGTACATAGCAATTATTTAAAAAATAAAAAAATGTGAAAAGTATCGGATTGGTATCGGTATCTGCCGAAAATAGTAGTGCTATCGGCAAAAAAATTTGAATGGTCCCATTACTAAATCGTAATTGTGGACACTTTATTTCAGTTTGGTTTTATTATACGTGTTGATTGTACTGCAATTCGCCAGCGGTAATACTCCAATGTTAGTCGTCATTGTTGAGTCATATATTTAATGCTGAAAAAATAATTGTTATATATCTAAATATCATCCAAAGTTTATATAACTGGCGGATATTTCGCTGTCAATCGATTTTCTGAAAACATAAAATGATATCACAATATATATTTTAAGTGAGCTTCTTTTCACACTTCTGGTAAGATAAATATTAAAGAAATGAGAAAATATTCCCATTGTCTGGAGTCAGTCCATTGTGGTGGGAGGCGCCAGGCTGATTACTGATAAATATCGTAATAACAAAACATACCAATTCAAAACACAAGGCATTGAGGGTTGATATAACAAACTGTTTTACAAACTAGCGTGAAAAAGACGTGTTAGATGTATTATGTTATATAGTTTGAAAACTGTAAAGCCTTTTATTAAAACTTATGACTTGACTACTACTGGGCTTCTGAAAATTGACCACTGTCTGGAAAATCTTCCAGCTCCTGCCCCCAACATCTTGCTACTGGGGGATTTCAACCTCAGGCACCTAAAAAGGAGGAACATTGCAAACAATGGTAGCAGAGATAACACCAGGAAGCAGCCCGATGAAAATTCACCATGCATGAACTTTTAAATTTCCGCACCAAATTCACTTTAAAAAACCGCAAATGGTAGGTTTACAAGATTAAAAGAATACGTTTTCCTCATTTTACCAACAAATGATCTGATTAAGAAATGTCATCATATCAAAAACAATATAAAAGATCAAACATAATAGAGGTCCAGACAAACCCCAGATCAACAAAAAATGATCAGCCACGAGGGGGGTTTTTTTCCCAAAATTTAACTTCAAAACAAAAAAAAAGGTGGGGGCCCAAAAAACCAAGTCCTAAATGATATAAACTGGGGGGAAATTGCCCCAAAAATCACGGATCCCAACCTATGCCCCAAAAAAATTAACTTGTGGTACTTGAGGTTTTCAAGGAAAACCCAAGAAAAAGGGGGAGAAGATGCAAACTAGAAAAAGAGAGGCGCCCCCATACAGGCGAAGGCAAAGAATAACGGATTTGGGTACGGGGTGCCAAATCTCGAAATACGTAGGGGGACACTAATGGGGAAATAAAACATCAAATTTAAAAACCCAAAAATTCAGGAATCAAGAAAACCCGGAAAACTAAAAATAAATGAAATTTTAAAGAAACCCTAAGTATTTTTTTTTTCAAAAAAAGTCGAGAAAAACAACCAGTTTTTGGGCCCCTACTTAAACGGGGGGTCCTACACAGATGACAGCAAAAAAAAGATTTGGGGTTACTTAAGTCACAGTATGACCTTTTTTTTGGGGCCACTAACCAGACTGAAAATCAAAAAAATAAATGAATTTTTATGAGAGTGCCACAGACCTGACAGACGCATCCTTTCTGACATCACCACGACGCCAAATGACTTTAAAAAAAGGAAAAATGACATGCCCATGCACCCGCCCAGGCCCACACTAAAGGAACTCCGTGCTCATCAAGAACGCAAGAAGCCCCCCATCACATGTTTTTAAATCCAGGAGAGGGAGCATGGACAATGGGATCGTCCCGCAGCTATTTTAAAAAAAAACCAAAAGGGCCCCCCCCACAAAGGGGGCAGTAAAGCAATAGCAAAGAACTACAGACCAATTGCGCTAACGTCCCATATCATAAAAATTTTTAAAGGGTTCTAAGAAGCAAGATCGCCACCCATCTTGATACCCATCAACTGCAAAACCCCCGGACAGCAGGGGTTTTGGGGCAGGCCGCTCCTGTCTTTCCTTTTTCTGGACCACGACAAGGTCCGGGGTGCTCTAGAAGATAAACAGAATGCAGATGTTATATACACAGATTTTGCAAAACCCTTTTTTACAAGGGGACCATGGTGTAAAAAGCACAAAAAAAGGCGTATAAAAAAAAAGGGAAAAATTATAGATGGATCTATAATTTCCAACATGTAGAACAAAAAAAATAGTGGGGAAAAGGGGCTGTGTTTCCCTTTTTCAGATGACCCCCAACCCGTATGACAGTGTCCACCTTTGGACACTGCAAGACTCCAAGCAGACATAAACCAAATCTTTAAATGGGCTGCAGAAAAAAATAGGGGAATTTAATGATGAAAAATTTTCCCTTTTCTCAGTTACGGAAAACGTGAAGAAATTAAAATTCATCAGAGTACAAAACTAATTCCAACCACACAATAGAGAGAAAAAAAAAATGTCAAAAACCTGGGAGTGATCATGTCAGAGGATCTCCCCTTTAAAAGGACCATAAAAAAGTAGCAATTGCATCTGCTCGAAAATGACAGGATGGATAATGAAACCCTTTTAAAAACCCGGGGGATGCCAAGCCCATGTTGACACTTTACAGACGTTGTTCTATCTAGGTGGAATATTTCCCCCAAACGCCCTTTTTCGGCGGGAAATTGCTGCCTTGAAAATGTGCAGAAACCCCCTTCACCGCACGATAAGTGATAAACCACCTCAACTACTGGGAACGCTTGAAGTCCCTAAACCTGTACTCTAGAACGCAGGCGGGAGAGATACATAATTAAAACACAGGAAAAATTTTTGAGGGCTTAGTACCAAACTTGCACAAAAAATCACCCGACGAAAGAAAAGACTCGACAGGGTGTAACACCCCCCAATAAGAGCAGGGTGCCACTAGCACTTGGGGGACAAACAATAAGTGTGGGGGCCCAAGATTGTTCAACTCCCCCCCACATAAATCGGGGGGATTACCAACAACCCCCCGGCTGTCTTCAAGGGACGGGGCAGGCACCTCAAGTCGGTACCTGATCAGGGGGTTTGGTTCGTAAGTTGACTGGTTGATCAGGCTCTGGCCAACATGAGGCCTGGTCACAGACCGGCCGGGGGGCGTTTTCCCCCCAATTTTCTCCAGGTAGACCCAGGTCAGTCACAAAAAAAGAAAACGAAATTTTTTAAACAATGATTACATTTGACCAAATTTTCTAAAACAAAAAGCAAAAAATTCTTGAGGATTTACAGAGAATAAAAAAAATGTTATAAAGAGACGCAGAAAGTAATTAGAGGTGAAAATATATTTAAAAATAAATTACTCAAATTATGTATTTCGATTTCCCTGATGAGAAGTGTGAGGACTGTTGAGAAGGGAGGACTGCTTGAGAATGTGGGACTTTTAAAGTGGGGAGGACTGCTTGAGAAGTGGGGAGACTGCTTGAGAAGTGTGAGGACTGTTGAGAAGTGTGGGGGCTGCTTGAGAAGTGTGAGGACTGCTTGAGAAGTGGGGAGGACTGCTTGAAGTGTGAGGACGTTGAGAAGGGGGAGGACTGTTGAGGGTGGGGACTGTTTGAAGTGTGGGGACTTGAGAAGTGTGAGGACTGCTTGAGAAGTGTGAGGACTTGAGAAGTGGAAGACTGCTTGAGAAGTGTGAGGACTGTTTTAGAAGTGTGAGGACTGCTTGAGAAGGGGAAGACTGCTTGAGAAGTGTGAGGACTGCTTGAGAAGTGTGGGGACTGATTAGAAGGGAGGACTTTTTGAGAAGGGGGAGGACTGATTGAGAAGTGTGAAAACTGCTTGAGAAGTGTGAAGACTGCTTGAGAAGTGTGAAGACTGTTTTAGAAGTGGGGAAGACTGCTTGAGAAGTGTGAGGACTGTTGAGAAGTGTGAAGACTGCTTGAGAAGTGTGAAAACTGCTTGAGAAGTGTGAGGACGGCTTAAAAGGGGAGGACTGCTTAAAAAGGGGGGGACTTTGAAATGTGAGGACTGCTTGAGAAGTGGAGGAATGCTTGAGAAGTGTGAAGACTGTTTTAGAAGTGTGAGGACTGTTGAGAAGTGTGAGGAATGCTTGAGAAGTGTGAAGACTGCTTGAGAAGTGTGAGGACTTTTCAGTGTGTCACGAAGACTGTGCTTTCCCACA
The DNA here is from genome assembly GCA_009830355.1 of Cherax destructor. Classification (NCBI taxonomy): domain Eukaryota; kingdom Metazoa; phylum Arthropoda; class Malacostraca; order Decapoda; family Parastacidae; genus Cherax; species Cherax destructor. The sequence goes on along the minus strand of WNWK01050240.1, from coordinate 753 downwards.
CCACACCAATACTCTACTGGCTACAAGTTTTTTAAATCGCTAAGCGACGCATGCCCTATTCAATATATTAGCCAGAGTTGGGGAAAACAAACAAGTCTTCATAAAAAACATATAGTCATATGAGATGCTATACACATATATACACAAAGAGAAAAACATGTGAAATAAATACGAATATGCACACACAGACAAACACTAACACACAAAACACACAACACACAAAAGGGCAGTCAGGGGCCCTATTGGAGTATGCAGCACCAGTTTGGAACCCACACCTGGTCAACACGTCAAGAAATTAGAGGTATACAGGTTTTTTCCCAAAAGACTAGTCCCCCGGGAAAATGGGGCATGCCCTTCGAGGAGAGGTCAAGGGGGAAACAACGACGACACTGGGGGGCTAGAGAGATAGGGGGGCTTGATAACGACTTTTTAAAAACTGAAGAGGATTTGAGAAGGTGGATAGGGAGAGAATGTTTCAGAGAAGGGAGACAGGAGCCTAGAGGCCACCCCAAAAGAGACAGGGCCAAGAACTATGACTGACGTACAACCCAAAAGGTGAGTACACAAACACACACACACACACATACACACACACACACACACACATACACACACACACACACACACACACACACACCGAGAATCCCCAGCCCCGCAAGTCCTCCACCCCCCCCCCCCAGAACACTGTTGGAGAGGAAACTGAAGGTATGGTACACCAACGCTGATGGAATAACAATATGTGGGGGAATGACA